>JAOXNG010000057.1:6476686-6488599 GCA_028566535.1 Scolopax minor | reverse complement strand
GGTGGCTCTCAGGGAATTACCCACCACAGTATGTCCTTCTTTTTAAACAATATAGCTGTTGCAGAAAAGTGGAAAACTCAGGTCCCAGTTGACTGAGAAGAGTATTTACTGGTACATTACAGGTCACTTCTAGCTCAAGTAGAGTCTGAACCATAGATTACTTGGATACTAGTGAAAAGTAAAAGGGAAATACCAGATGATGCTTGTTGGGTACCTTTAGTTCTCCTGAGACATCTGTGCCTTACTAATGCTGGATACAGGATGCTGGATTAATGGGATTTGTATTTTTTTCAGAGAAAAAAGAGACTTTGTACCTTGAGAAAATAAAATCAGTGTGCAATAGAGAGAGATAAGAAAGAAAAATGAGGATACTCAGATCAGGTCAAGATACCAGAGAAATCTCTTAATATTATTTTTTTTCCGAATAGTTTCCAGGAATTTACATCTTATCTTGGGACAGTCACCAGAGATCAACAATGCATCCTGCTGTGAGGTACCATTGGAAAGACAGCCCTCTTTTACTTGGACAGCCCTCTAGTGCTCTCCTTTGTGTACAAGTCTATACTGGTGTTGTTTAAAACATCATGGGAGTCTGCCAGCTGAGCCCCTGCTTTCCTGGAAGAATCTATTAGCTGGAATGTGTGTTTTCCCAGTATTACCTTTCAGGATCTGGAGGTTCCGTGCAATCCAGAGTGCTACATCTCTTCTAGAGGACTCAGTCATGTGTTGGTAAGTGTTATCAAGTGCAGAAATACTGGCTGGACAAGAAAAATGAATACATAGATGGTGGATTCTCTGTAACTTCCTCTAACTGGAACATAGATCAAGAACAGTCTTTTCTCCCAAGTTACTGTAGCCAGTTCCCTCACTTTGAAATTTCTGCCGAGGAATGTGTAATACTCCTTGTCCTGTTGTACAAATAGCATCTGTGGATCAAGGTCTAGATTTTATTTGGCCCAGATTTCTAACTTCATCTTAAACTTTTGAGAAAACCATTAAGTTGTAAGAGCTGTGAAAAAGTACCCAGCCTGGAGCCATCCAGGCTGACAGCACACCATCTGTCTTCCAGATTTTAACCTGATTCCACAAAGAGTGTTTCCCTGTTTACTGGCTGAAGAGAGATTCCAGCAATGCCCAGGAGACTTACATAGCAACTAAGGAGTTGTAATCCTGCGGCACAATGAAGGTGAGGGTTTATTCATTGATGACAGGACACAGGAAATGCAGCTCATTTTGGAAAGTGACGTTCCAGTCAGCGGCAGTGAATGTCTTCATTTTCTCACACATACTGGTCAAGTATTGCAGCAGGAGCAGCCCAGCAATGTCATCGTTTGGCAGGACTGTGATCTTATGCTGAAACAAAGTTATGTGGTGAATGCATTGGTGCTAGGGCAGTTGGAACTGCAATGCTACTGGGGAGAGACCTCTATAAGTGGTTTTCTTGGCCAGAATTTTGGTGAGTTCAAAATGGAAATGGACAGTGCTCTAAAGAGTGCGATCTGTGTCACTGAAAGCCCTGATGTATATAGATGTTTGAAGGTTACTGTTGTAACAATGTACTTCCAAAATCACAGTGTTTACGAAGCTGTTTTTTCAACTAATAACATCAGATGGCAAGTATCTGCAGGGGAAATGGAAATGGAGATTGCAGGGACCATGGGTAGTATCTACCGTTTTTGCAGCCTTGGTGAACTGCGTCAGAATCATCTTAACATCCTCAGCTTCACTTTGCTGAAAGAACTGGACAAGCTGGACTGCTGCCTCCATTTGGGTCAGTGTGCCCGAGTATACCATCATGTCACCAATCTGTGTGGGAGTGAGGAGGTCCAAAATGGCATACTGAAGAAAGACAGAGGAATTGAATTCGGTTACCTCATACCTAGGCAATTCCATTTCTATCTTTTCTGGCACATCCTCTCTTGCGTGCAGAGACAGCCTGCGTATGTCCAGACTTACTGCATTGAGAGGTTGGTGGTAGAGTGAAACCAACTGAGTGTAAGGTGCTTTTCTGCAGAATTTTCCAAAGAACTGTAATATCCAGTCTCTAGTTGTGGCTTGGGTGGAGCAGGCAGGACCTATGGTGAGAGCACAAAAAAACAGGTAATATGGGAGAGAAGATTCAATCCAGGATTGCCAAAGCTCCTTGAAGGCAAAGGAAAAGGTTGAAGTCCCTGACTTTGTCTTTTGCATCGTCCCTCCCATGGCGCTCTCTGCCTTCTTTTATTTCCATAGTGTGAACAGGAATGAATTCTGAGAAGAAACACTTCTTATTTGGGCAGTTTTGATGACATTGAGAAAAGCAAGATATTGGTTAGCTCTGTCCCACAGCTTGCAGAGAGTGACAGGGCTCACAGAGAATTAGCTGAAGCAATAGGGATTACCAGTGAGCTCAGATGGCTGGGTGAGGAATGCCACAATGTAGTTATACACATCTGTTTTGCCAGCTGCAGGGATTTCATAGAAGACTGAATTGATCCTGGCAATTCTGTAGAAGAAAGAAAGTTGGAGTAAATGAAGGACTCTTGGGAGCTAACACATTGCTCAACAGCTCTCATGAAGTATTCTGGTGTTGTTCTCTCTGTCCTAAAAATAAATATATCACAAGAATCAAAGCATTGAAAGCCTGGCTTTATTGTTGCCTGGAAGTTTGTTAGTGCTTTTAGCAGAAGCAAATTGAGTCCAAATGGAGGTTTTCTAAATGTCTTGTCCCAAGAAAATGTTTGAGTGCAACTAATACCTGAATTAGTAGTGTGTGGGCTAATAAATAAAGTAAATAAAAGCCAAATAAGGTGACTTGCCAAGTCATGCAAGATGAATAAGTGAGAGGAGTGGGAACAATTTTTTTTTTGTCCTTTTTCTGTAGCTGTAGCACCTCATTCACTCCTTTTGCCATTCATCCACTACACTGGATTATTCTTTTACTAAATGGTTTAAATCTCAGTCAACATGGAACAGTTTCAGGCAGGGTCACCATGACTCTCAGAGACTTGTAGGAACTGCAGGACATGGTGTTGGGGATGTCCTGAAGGATGGTGGCATGAATGCCTGGCAGAACAGCCACAAGCCTCTTCTGAAACCAAAGGTGATAGTCCTTATCTGTGTAAGGGGGGAGTGCAGAATGGAGCTGCTCCACTGTTCTTGCCAACATGGTACGTTTCACCGCCATGGAGATATTGAGGGTGTTGGCAAAAGGCTGCAGAAGGAACACAAAATGCAACTGTAAGGCTCTGGGAGAATATTCAGAAGCTGAAAGTAATATTTCTGGGTAATGCAGTTCCTATTTCTAACCCAATA
Source organism: Scolopax minor (assembly GCA_028566535.1). Taxonomy (NCBI): domain Eukaryota; kingdom Metazoa; phylum Chordata; class Aves; order Charadriiformes; family Scolopacidae; genus Scolopax; species Scolopax minor. Next base: position 6,485,305 of record JAOXNG010000057.1, on the reverse strand, counting down.
GTAATAGCAAATCATGCAACATCCATAAGGATTTACAGCATTGTAACAGTGCAGCCAAGACCAGACTAAATTACTTTGAAGCATCAAGTTACAAGAAAAATTTCCAGCAAAATCAGCATAGAAAAATAGAGATTTGTGTGTGTGTGTCCCCTAACCTTGATCTTTTGCAACAGGGAAATGTTTTGAAACTAGTTCAGCACAGTGGGAGAAACAAACTTTAGTGTTCTCCTCTAGACCTTCAGTTTTCAGGGATGTCACTTTTCTCTCTTTGGGAGTTGTCTGAGGCAGCCAAGCCAGCATAACTCCTGATGCTTATACAAAATAGAAGAGGTTTTCTGAATTACTTTTGATTTACGCTACAAAATATATTCCCTGACACCTCAGACTCTTTGCACAAGTCCTGTATTTTATAGCACAAAATATATGCTATATATAACTATTTTATAGTTCATTTCCTACTGAGCCTCAAGAAATGGTTTGGTCAGCTCTTTTCTTTGCCAGGTCTGTTATTTTCACTGACAAGATTGTTTTATTTTCTAGTTTCATGATGTTATTGTTCAAAGGAGAATTACAGGTCTGGATCTTGTCCTTTTACAACTCTTCCAGCTGTCACCTGGTGGCTTCTGCACCTTCTATCTTGGTGCTGGCAGTCGGTGGCCACCAGTGGTAGTTTAAGTGGATTTGCTGAGCTAAGAACCATGACACCTGAGAAACAGGCATACAGTCCTTTCTGTCACCTCTGCTGCAGAGTCTGGAACAGGACTGGGGATACCAGGTATCACTTTCAGCTCTTGTTGAGCTTTTGCTCTTGCTGCTCAGAGAATGCTGAGTGCCCTGCAAAGCCCCCAGGGGAGCTCCGAAGGACCCAGCTGATGTGACAAAGCTGCTAAGTGTCTGAGGCTCCTCCTGCCTCCAGGAGGTGCTTCCAGTGTCCCTCTGAGTAGAGCCCAGATGAGACTTTGCCTCCACATTAGACTCCTGCTTTCTTATCAAACAAGGTGGGAGCAGCTGGATTCTAAAGGGTTTGATAGCTTGCTATTTCAAGTGAGGGGAAAACAGAAAAAAAAAAAAGAGTATTATTATTTCTGCAGGCCAGAGGCTAACTTTGTACCATTCTAGGCATGTGCTTCATCTTCTGGATGAATGTGGAAAAATGAAAGGCAGTTGCTTTGGTACAAAGCTAGCTTTCGTAGTCCTGGGAAAAGCTGAGTTAGTCACAATGCCATAACCCAGTAGCAAGTCTTCTCTCTGCCATCACATCTTACCTGAGGAAGAGACCTGCAGGGTCTGAGTCTTGCAGACTGGGACTTTGTATATCTTCTGTTGGCCTGATGAAAGGTATTGGGTTTATAAGAAGCCAAGAGGGGCCTTTAGCTAATTATTGTATTGGAGGAGTCTCAGCAAGTAATTGGCACTGTGTGTTTAGGCAGAAATGTGTATGTGGGAGAGGAATTACTACAGCCTAAGACAAATAGTAAATTTATGTGAATTAATATGATGGGGTTTTAGGAACCTCCTTGAGCCTTATTCTTTTACAAAGGCTGGAGATCTGGCCTCTGTCTTTCAGGCAGTCTGAGGTAGGAAGGGGTTAGTGGGAGCTGTGTCAAACCCATGCACAGACTGAGTGTGTGATGAATGCAACATGCAATGGCAAAATCTCTTTCTTGCCTCAAACTTGCTGCAAGGTTCCCTGAAAAACCTGTTGTATCACCTTTTATTCCAAGTTATTGCTCATTTACAGGAAGTACAGGAGGGCTTCTGTCCTCACAGACCTCTCCCACTGAGACCCTGTTAACAAGCAGGCTGCAGATACCTCTTCTAAAGCAGAGTTAAACTCATCCCAGTAAGTGGCCAACTCGTGGAGACCCATCAGCTTGGTTAGTCTGTCAAAGATTCGTTCGATGTTAGCAACAGAGCTGAACACGTCTTGGGACAGCGTTAACTGGGCGAGCTGGATGGCAGTCAGCTCCTCCAGGAATGCCAGCTGGAACAGAGATAGAATTAATTATAAATATATGTCTGTATTTTCTTGAATTGAAGCTGTTGGTGTGTGTGTCTGCAGTTTTCCTTCATGCCTTGTCCTTGAGGACAAGGATTCTTTCTCCTCTGGTAGATACAGGTTATGATATTTAATGTTCGTGATGGAACTCAGAGCTCCTTCTCTTGTTGGGGTGAGAGTGAGACTGACCCCAGTTTAGGCTTCTTTGATATACTCTGTGGAAATATTCCTTTAGTGCCTGTGCCATGGGCTGCCATGGAAACCAAACCAAGTTGGCTGATAATCATCTCTAAACTCTTCAAAGTCAAACAGAGAATCTGGATCGGATATAGACATCCGTTGGCCCCCGTGCAGGTGCCTTAGGTGTGCACCCATCCTTTCTGCTGGATGTTGCCTTAAGGCAAAGTGAACCAACTGCCTGGGGATTGTTGGAACTGAAATGCAGGGGAATAATCGGAAACTGTAGTTGAACTCTTCCTGTGGCAGAGGGCAAAATCCTGGCTCTCATGAAGAGGATGGAAAAATTTCTATTGTTTCTAATTAAGAAGGAAAGGGCAACATGTTTCTATTTCGTGTTTGGTGTTCAAGCTATTTTTAATACTTTTTGGCTCACAGGGTATAAATCCTACTATGTATAGTGTGACTATCTAAAAACGAAATAGAAATAGTTCTGTTCTATGGTAGCAAAATGTCAAAAAGTGACTAAATCAGTAGTCTTACCCCAGTAAAGTTTTTGCAGGCAGCAGCAAAGTCTGTGATGTTAGCTATGGAGCTGAATCTCTGGAAGTTGAGAGTCATCCAGTTTTCATCCATCTGGCAGTCTAAAATGTAGCAATAACAAATTATTTATGTTTCAGCTTAAGACTTGCAAAACCTAAGATCATTCCGAGGTATTTATGGAAATGATAGAGGAGATATTTCTAATTATTATACATCTAAGCATTGAATCAACCTGGCTCTAACTGGTTGGTGTAGTTCCTGGAAGACTGTCACAAAGTGGAATCTGATAATTTCATGGAAATCAGGACTCTGCTGTTTGTTACTTTTCAAGTTTTATTCCTTAAAAGCATTTTAAGACAAGAAAAGGAAAGATAGTGTTTCAGTAAGTCTTAAAAGCAGTGTGTGCCTGTAATAAGACCACAGTTAATTTTTATATATATTTTTTTTAAATTGCCCCTCCCTTCAGTCAACAAGAAAATGTGGTGTTGCTTCTTTACAGGGACAAGGGCTCTTCTGCATTTCCTATTGGGGCAGCTGCCCTGAGGTGGAACTGGCTCATTGGGGTGTAATTGGAGTGCACTGTTTACAGTCTACAAAAAAGCATGGCTCCAAATTATTAAAAGTTCCTAGGCACAGAAATCCACATACCAGTGAAGTCTGAGGGACACCAGGAGCCTGAACAAACTCAATTGGAAGAAAAGGCTCACCTAAGTGAGGAAGAGTTTGGACAATCCATTGGGTTATGTCAGTCTTTGTATCTGTTGTCATGTCATCAAATGCGTAGTCCAGGCCCCTTACTCTGCCAGATCATGAGAGAGAGGGCACATGTCAGCATCAGTTATTTGCTGTGATTCTCACAGATCCAAGCTAATAATCTGTTTTTCTCACAGACAGCCAGAAATGTCTTCTCTGGTGGGACAGATGAGTTCACAGCCATTCCTCTTGCTTGTCAGTCAGATCCCTCCCTGTAGCCACAGTGCTATTTCCTTTATAGTGCACACAGATGAGAGAAACTGAGCTGAACTTATACTCACATCACTTGTAAGAGTGGGCAGTCGCTGATAGCAGGCAGTGTCGTTAATTCCTTGTGAGTGATGGAGCCCAGATGCAAGGTCAGAGTCCCATTGAACAGAGATTCCAAGTCTGTTCTTGTCATTGAGGCAAAATGTGGCTTCAGGATCTGGAAAATGCCTTTGAGCATTATGTCACGCACTCCAGAGCTTGTTATGCTCTCTATGTGCATCTGGGGAGAAGAATAAATGGGAAGTGATGCACTACTGGAGTGTGATGGAGATGCTTATCTTTGGGTCTCAGACATTATGTGTATTAGTGTGGCTTTGTTCTTGCAGCAATGAACAGCAGATTTCATGGGTTGGGCAGCATCAATGAAAATATACTGGATTTTTTGCCCTTTTCCCCCCCTTGCTGCTTAGTCTGAGAGACTTGATAGTTCTGCTTGTTTGGAATCATATCATCATATTGTTTTATAGAAATTTGCATTGGAGAAGTCTAGATGCCTATGCAGTCAGGAGCAAGAGCAAATGAAAATGAGAGCCAACAAGAAGGATGGTGCCTGTAGAAAATAGAACCTGCAACTGGAGGAACTCTCTTACCTGTGCTACAAGAGAATTAACTTCATGCAGAAAGTGTGTAGTTCAGAGACATTCTGAGTTTGGAGGGTTTTCATGATCTCCATAACATGTCTCTCTGCTCTGGCCCTCGTGTTGTCAGTTAGGATATGGGAGGTGATGAGTAGCTTTCCTAACTGCACCGAAGTTAGCAAATTTGTCACCTCAAACTAATAAGGGAAAAAAAAAAAAAAGAATGTCATCCTTGGGGCGGTTAAACGCTCCCCACAGTTCTTGTCTTTCTGCATGTGAGTGGCCACTCAGAACCTTACAAGTAACCCCAGGCCAGGGACAGTGCCTGAATGACACAATGGAGCGGTGTAAATACTAGAGAATCCAAAGTTGTCCTCTAACGAGTCTCGGCTGTTAGAAGTGGTGAATGTACAAGTTACTCCTGCAAGAGATAGTATGTTGGATGGTCAGAAGGTAATGGAGCCTGTTGGCAGGAGAGAGGGGAAGCTTTGTTTAACCTCTCAGACACTCATCGATGCAAGATGGCCAGATAAGTGTATACTTCTGGAAAAATACCTCTCTATAAGAAGATGAGGTAGAAATGGTGCTGTAGCCACAGCTGGGCCTTGAAAAAGCTCAGAGTGGCTGTTGGGAGTAGAAAGCAGTGCTCAGGTGTGCCAGTCAAGAGGCTGGCATTTCTTTCCAATTTCATATACTAGAATCATCCCATCCTTTGTAGTTTATCACAGAGTGCTCCTGGGATAGTTAACCTAAGAGAGCACAAAGGGGTCTGCTTGTTTTTATAAATTTTGTGGTAATCCTGAAATAATGAGTATTATTGCTCAAAAGTAGTGTAAGTTTTTGGTATTCAAGTGCTTACAGGATCAGAAGAAAAAGCAATATATAGTAATCTGTTACCTTCTTTTGCTGCTTGCCCATTGAGAAAATCCATTCTGGCCTGGTACACAGCTCTCTGTGTCTCAGGATCTAACTCATGGTGCACAGAATTCAGTCCTTTGTAGCTATATATTGATAAAAACAAAAGTGATTTCAGTGTTTCATATCAGAGTATTTATAAGCCATATTGTACCAATAATTTTTTGAACCTAAGATAAGTTTAGCTAGTGAAGGAAAAGTAAAATGGTTTTGAACCTTGCAGAAGATTAACATTCACTTCAGTGTTCAGCTGCTTTGTTCATGTCATCTGTGCAAGTTCAGCCATTGCTTATAGTTATTTTCATTGTGCTGTACTGTGAGAGACATAGTGTGTTGTTTATCTTGAGGTCATAATCTAAAAATTATAATTTCAAAATCTCCAATGCAGCATTTGATAATATGATAAGAGAAGTGCTGCAGGTTCATTTTCATAGTAGTCTTCACAGCAACAGGTGATAAAAACTTAGCAGAGTTTGCAGTGAGGAGCTGTGCCTATTTATTATCTATTAACGTTGTTTCTCAGTAAGTGTGGATGACAGATATACTCACATATCTTGGAAATCAGTGCAGCCTATTTTCATCGGGAAGAGACTTAATATATTTGCATCAGTAACAGCCAGCATCCTTTCCAGTTTCACCTGAAACAAGTCTTTCAAGGAAGGGGAGCAGAGATCGGGGAAGTTCTCTTTGACTTAGGTTAAAATGGTCTCCAGCATTGAGTACATCGCATGGTGGTCAAGGGGAGGAGTCAGTGGTAAAGTTGATAACTCAGTCAAGTAGTCCTCAAGGTAGAGGACATTATTGGTGCTGAGGACTTGGGTGATGGCAGCAGCGAGGCTGCTGTTGGAGAGCACGTTGCTGAGTGCTGTAAGCTGGGCTAGCTGGCTGGCGGTGAGGACATCAAGAGCTGTAAACTGTGAATAAATAGACAGGACTGAAGACCCAGTGCAAAAGTTAAACTGATGAACAAGTTGCCACGTGAGAGAAATGCTTCCATACAACACTGTAGTCATCAGACCATTGAACATATGATGTAAGTTTAGTAGGCACCATGTGGGTGTGACTGCTGAAGTCTTACTGCTCACTGACCTGTAGCTGCAATCCATAAGAACTGAAAGTTTCAGTCACTTTATCCCCCTGCTACTCTATTGCTCAAGTTTTCCCAGCCTGCTGGGTGAAGGAAGCCCTATTTTCAAAGAGATTTCTTACCCCATCAAAGCTGCTCCAGCAAGAGGTGAGATCATTATATAATGCATAACTCTGGAACCTCTTCCAGTTGGTCAGCAGCCATTCTTTTGCTGAATTTTTTTCACAAACTGAAAACATGAAATTGTTATTTCTTGATATACAGATAAGGATGGGTCTCCTTTGAGACCATGGAGATGGAAACAGCTTGGAAGAAGCGTTCTGGGAAAAATGAAGGTGAGTTTGACCAGAAGAACATCACTCTCAATCATCTCTTCCAACATAGTTTGACCTGAGTTCAGAAAAACTGTTTAAATCATCTCATTGTGCTGCAGAAAGCACGGGCATGTTACAGAATAATTTTTGTTAGAGTCCTTTATCATTGGATCATCTTAACAGCTAATTCTCATTTCACAGACAATAGATGTTAGTAGTTTATATGTGGATCTGTTGAATCTATTGCAATTATACCAGGAAAATTTGGACTGTAAATACGGATCACTAACCATATGTGGTAAGGAATCTTCTAATCCAATCAGCTACCAATTGCCTTGTGCTGTTGTCCATCTCAGAATAAGCAGTGTCCAGAGCTTGAACCCTAGAATTTAAAAGGAATGGGTGAGACAAAACCAGTTGCCAGCTCCTGGTATGAATAACAATTTGTTAGCTCATGTTTCCCTTCATTTCTCGAAGTTGAATATTAGGAATTCTCTTTGGGTGCATGATAGAAACTGAGATAACCCTTTGTGTTCTCAGGTGAAGTTGTAGAGTCCTGTTCATATCCCAGCTAATTTCTTCACATCTCTGTCCTACTTCACGTTTTCTTCTACATTTCTACCTGACTCCAATCGTCTCCTTCATCAGCTTCTCTCTCTGGGAGAGGTCTCCAAGAGGCACAGAATATAATAGTAAAAAATGTTATTAGTAGTTATTAGTAGTATGTTATTAGTTATATGCTAATAAGTATATACTGCTTTTTTACATGGCTGGAAGAGAAGCAACCAAGTGACAGTGATTCCAGTGATCACACTGCACTGTCTGGCCAGTGTACTGCATTTCTCTTGTTCTTTGCTGGCAGTTTTCACACATTGGGTCCTGGGATCTCATTCTGACTTTGATTTTGTTGTTTGTTTGTTTCTTAGCCCTATTTTTACTGTTCTATAGATTGATCTTAATAAGACAAATTAGGAACAGGGATAGCTGACAGAAAAATACATCAAAATTCAAGTTTTAAAAAGTACTGTCTGACAATGCAATGTATTTCCTGGCTCTATTAAACCACAGGCATGTGCATACCATCTAAGTAGACCCTGAGCTTAGATCAGACATACACTGTGGTCAGGCCATCGCAAGTGAGTGGAAGCTGTGCCATGCAGTCCAGGATGCTGGTGCCCATGGTGGGGAGGTAGGAATGTAGGGTCTCCTGGAACCAGGACGCCAGGAAACCTGCATTTGCAACTTTAGGATCAGACTTCACAACTTCCCATGCTGCATTTAACATGAAGGCTTTGTTGGCTGGTGCAATCTGGTCACTGCAGACCTGAAAATGAGATGGAAAATGCTGAATGTATTGCTGATGTATTATGGGTATTATTGCCACGCTTCGGGGTAGTACCAAGATGAGAAACTCCTTCTGGTAGATTCTGCACAATCGCTGGGACAAGAATGCTGTCCCTTTCCCAAGATCTTCAGGTTGGTTGTTGTCATACAATTTGGCTCTTCTTGAGAAGATACAGAAATAACCTTTGTGCTTCTAATCCCAATATGTAACCTCAAATGAGTTCATCTATGCTGCCTTGAAAATTACTCCTCAGTTTGGCTTGAGCAGACCTATTTTCCTTGGTGCTGACACTGTACTAGGAGTGTGAACATGGCAAGAACCATGTCTAGGCCGAAAGATAGTAGCTTGTTTGGGTAGGCTGTCCTCTGTTCAACGGAGAGAAGTAGTAAATGCAGGCAGAGAAGGAGACTGAGTAAGAGGTAGGTTCATCACCTCAGTAGCCAGACTTCTCTCCTGTTCTTGTTAAGGAGAATAAAATTTTGAGGAGGGTTTGGAGGGGAAGAAGGGAAGAGAAGGCTGTTTACACTGAAACTTGTGCTCATATTTTTATGTTATTGTAATAACAACATACTAGAGACATGTGACTGTAGAATGCCCAGGTAATTATTTACTTGTTTCTGCTCACATAGTGGCATGGG
>JAOXNG010000057.1:6448514-6459723 GCA_028566535.1 Scolopax minor | reverse complement strand
TAAAAAAAAACCACAAGTTAGAGGAAATGTGGGGGAAAAAGGGATACCCATTTTAAAGGCTAAATTCAGGTGAGCTTTGCTGACTCCAGTCCAGGTCACAGAACCCACCAGCTTCAGCACTGAGCCTTTGTTCCAGTCTGCACTTTGTTCCACACACTGTGCTGTTCAGCTACATTTGAAACAACCTCTGTAGAAAGTGTAAAAAAACCTCTTAGTTCTAAAGTGGAGTAGGACCTGGGCAACACTACCAGGGATTCTGCATTTGAATATGCAGATACAGCTGACCTGTAAAAACTACAAGTCAGTGTGATCTGAAAACATCAGTTCTTGTGCATGAAGCCAGCAGGATTCAATAAGAGCTTATAGTAGGCTTCCATATTTCCATATGGAAACTATATAGTATGGTTTCCATATTTCCCTATACAACTCCTCATGTAATGCAAACATAAAGTCATAAAGGAACATTAAGTCACACCACTCACATAAATACATTTTTGTAAACCACTCTCCATATATATATATATATATATATATATATTAGGGCTTGAATTAAATCAGAATAGGAATGGAACACTACATTACAGCTTTAGTCACTACAGATCATTGCTCTTACTCTTCAATTTTTTTTTTCATCTGTTCTCAACATTTTTCTTCTGTTCTCCCTACACTGCAGCCTTCTATTCACAATAAGAAAAGTGCAAGGGTTGAGATGGATTAAAGAGCATGAATTTCCACGCCCTACAGATAAACTAACCTCTGTAGTGACAAGTAGAGAAAGAAAAACAGTCTCTGATAGCAAGCAAACAAATAAGGAAAATCAAACCCAAACTTATTGTGTTAAGCTTGGTAAGTTGGCTCTGAGTAATCATAACTAACTTCAACCTTAAATTTTAGCAGCAGCCACCCTGTAAAATGTTAGGAAGAAAGTATGAAAGCAACGGGATGGAGACAGGTCCAACTTAACAGGGATCAGTAGCTCTACCTCATTATTGGTAACACACAGCTTTCACTGCAGCTTCTATGCCCATTAATTAACCTGACTGAAGACTGAAATCAACACAGGATTTCAGTAGAGAAACATTGATTTTTAGCGGGGAAGATTTGGTTTTCAGCCACATATATTATATTCACAATGCATAGTGCTGAAGTCACTGCAGGAAGAGACTTTCCCCAATTCAAAAATACTTCACAGAGCAGCTGATCATTGCGAACACTAACAGGAGGTGAGGACACGGGCTCTGTGTAATGACAGTCACAGCACTAGAAAAATGATCAATACTTTTTGAGATCAAAAAGGCTGCATATTATTTTTGTTTCCTACTATCTGTTTTTAAGGTTTGATTATGCTTTATACCACAAGTCAGACTTGAAACCCCACAACACACAGACTTCCTATTTAAGACATTTACTAAAATTCAAACTCTATTATTATTTAAATAGAATTAAATGTAACATGACTACTAATATATATATAGAAATAACACTACTAACAAGCCACTGCTATGGAAACCCTATTTATAACCATCCATTACTTTTCCAGCACCTAGAAGCTAAATCTTTTATATAAGCATGGCCAAAAAAAAAAATCTTGGTTTAAGGCCCACCTACATTACCAGCTAGTGTGCTTGCTGCCGCAGAGCTGCTGCTCTGACACATTTTGCAAAGGGAGGGGGGGAAGCAGCAGTCACAAGCCCAATGCAGCATCCAGGAGTGACACAGTGATCTCGATACAGATATAAGTGTGCTGAGTCTACTTTCATTATGCAGCAGCCTCATTAAACGGCACTGGCTGCAAAAAGGGACTAGCTAAAGGCTTCACAAGCTGATCTGAAAGTGTAACAGAGCCAGACCTCAGACAATGCTGTAGCTTTAAAATCAAATACTTTTTAGTATATTTTTTTTTCCTACAGATATTCCCAAACATTGTTAGAGAAAATGTATGCATATCAGCTGCTAACTGTATTTTAAATATGAAAACTCAGACTATTATTCACTTTCACCCCTGCAAGCATTCCTCTAGCTACCAGAAGAGTATCAGGCACTAGTAGAAGGTATAACTTGCATCACCTCAAAGGGAGAGCTGGACAGCTTTAACAGCCAAAACGCAGACACGTTTCACAAATGGCCAGCACAATATCCCATTTCTGTAAGCATACAAGCGTTCTATAATAAACTGCTAGCATCATCTGTTGGTGGAGCTACAAAACTGCAAGCAATTATTTTTAAGTAAACATACAGAAAGCTAGGAAAAGAATCGCAATTATCTGGTGAGAACAGCTGTGGATCTATAATACACACCATTTAAAAGGGAAAACAGGACCACTGTATTAAAAACATTCTAGTATGTAAGTTGAATTGGTACTCTGCTGTCATTTAACTACTGTGCCATTCTGTACTCTAAGCAACTGTATCAGAGGCACTGTAACACCAGTATTCATGCCAATGCCAAAATACCAGCAGTGTAACAGCAAGAGAGATGCAGCACTTACACCTCAGGATGGTTTTGAGGTGGATTTTTTTTTGTTATTATTATTTTTTAACAGTCCAGGTGCCATTTCATTTAAATCCAAAGCATTACGCAATTCCACTCACAAGAAAATATTAAAAGCAATTTCAGTAAGACTAGGAAACCTACATGGAAAATAATATCCTCACCCGTTTATTGTTGATTTTACCACTTGGTAACGTGGTTGTTTTGAACTCAGTGTGAATACAAGTTCTGCAGAAAAATCACACACCTGCATTTTTCACATGTATCAAACACATTTAAAATTTAAAATTTGTGTGCCTTGACTTGCTCCTTTTAATGTCTCCTTAGGGATGTCCACTGTCACTGATCCGATAGAGTCCAACTCAGTCTCTCAAGTCAGGTGACATACAAATTCAAAAGGTGTAGATTTCTCAAAGACGGTCTTCTCTGTAGTGCATTGTGCTAGTGCATTCAACCAGTGTGTCAGTATTCAACCATACAAGCTTGGGTTGTTGGGTTTTTTTAACTACACAATACAGAAATATAATTTTACATGTAGCTTTGCATGCCTTATGGCTGCTTGCCCTACTATAGGACAGTGCAATAAATACAAATATATGCACACTAGAAAAGATTTAACTGCCATGATCTACATTTCGTTTATGAGTACAAATTTACCTAGTCAACAATATGACAAATTTAGCAGAAAAAGTGGCAATGGCAGTAATAGTCTACTACAAAAACAAGGCTAGAAGCAAAGTGTTCTCAAGCTACAGAAAATTTGCTATCTCCTAATATATGATGTAGGGCCCAGTTCTGCCAAGTGCAGAGTCGTGGTCAGTAGGTTGCATCAGAACATGCTTTTCCCCATTTAACAATGAATACTTCTACAATTTATTTGGTTTTGATAACTGTTTATAAATAGCACACTATAATGACTATTAAACTATACAGCAACATGACATTTATAGCCTAATCCTGAATACAAACTTCAAAGAACATGACTACAAAGGCCAGAGAGCAAATGTCATTGACTAAAAGCATTTCCACTTCAGAATTTATTGAATGTTCTCTTATACAGACACTTCTCAATCATGAAATCAAAGGAACAGGATTTCCTATTCCCTCTCTGCTCCAGTAGTAATTTAGCCACACATCACCCTTATAAATTAGTGGTGGATTTCAACAGGTAGCCCCTTGGGGCTATATATTTTATATACTTTATATATATGCACATTTACTTTGAATTCTATGTAAAAGTTGAAAAAATGTTTGAAAGAAAAACTCAGAATATATCACAGCTTTTTCAGCGAAAAAAATACAAATTAGTTTTGTAACCACTATTCAATTTATCAAACTTTTTTTTTTTTCTGAAGTATTTACCTTTAAATATGTACACATTACAGGAAATAAAACTTTTTCCACAAACATTCTCTAAGGTGACAGTTATCAATAGAATGATAGAATAATAGCGGGAATAATATGAAACCAATGGGGGTGATAAATTTCTGCTTTTAAAAAGTAAAAAGTCACCGTATAATTAAGTACAAAAACCTGCATTGAATGACAACTGCTGGTGTAGTAACTTGATCAGGTATGGAGACCAAGAGTATAGTAAAGCCCTATGGTAATAATATTTCTGTAGCATTTCCACTTGGTATGTATATACTAAATGTTGGCAAAGTTTCTGTAGCATTAGCTTATACAAACATAGGAGTCCTCAGTCTGCTGCATAAAATGGAACAAGTGTGTTTTAATTCTCCTGAAATGCACCTGAAATCCAGAGTGTCACTTGCAAACTGCATAATGAAACTTTTCTTCAGAAAAATATCTGTTTGGCATCTCCGGGGCTCTGTTCCATGGGACAATAGGGGCATTTTAATCTGAGGACAAAGACGAGGCATTAGAATCATGGCAACGTGCAACAACTGAGCATTAAGCTTCTTCATTGGTTACAAAGCTATCAAGTTTGCAGTAATAATCCTTCCTCTTTTTCCCCCCCCAAAGCATGAAACAAATTGTACTTTTAAGGCATAGTGCTTTATTTGGCTCTGTTAAAAGTCACCTTCAGCTGAGAGAGACGTTATCATGCTTTTTCTTCTAATTATATTCTCTCACCTTTCACCCACATATTCCTGAATTATTAAATACCAAGAAATTACTCTTCGTGATTAATCTATTATTTCTACTTCTGGATTAGGTTGTTGCCACTTTGATCAGCTCCTGCAGGCTATGGCTAAAGAGGTCAGCCTGGCTTCCCTGCTGAGGTCCACCTGGTTAGCATTGATCCATTTTTCCCCCATTTCTAAATTGGGGCCTTTCAACCCCCACCCCTCAAGTTAATATTGTCAGAGCTGTGCTGCTGCTAAAGCTGATCAATGAAAGCATCAGGAACGAGTGACTGGGGACAGTTTGCTGGCTTAAAATGGCTGAAGTCGCCCATGAAGGCATATCTCAGTGCTTTTCTAGCAGGGCAAAGAATGCAAACATCACTCAACATTTAGAGCATCACTTATTTTCACACTGGATTTCACAAAACAATTTATGGCTCTAAATTAAGCTGACAGCCTCCGTGGATGCTGCATATATTCAATTCAAATTACTGCTGGTTCTTCTTCAAGAAAATCTGTATAGCTTACTCTCTCTCTCTCATTTCCTCCTTCCCAAAAGCCTGTTGGCATGGGCAGAGAGAGGACACCCCTTCCCTGGCACTGAGGGCACCGTGGATGCAGCCCTGCGAGGAGCCAGATGGGTGGTACAGAACGCAGGGCACAAGCCTGCACGGCGCACCAGCACTTGGAGCAGCGTGTGCCATGTGGTGTTCATGGCACAGCCATGCATGGGCCAGGGTGCACGTGGTACAGCCATATGTGTTGTCATGTATGTGGTACAGCCGCACGTGGTGCAGAGTGCGTGGTACAGCCGTGTGGTACCACCATGCATGGCACAGCGCAAGTGGCACAGCTGTGTGCGGTGCACTGTGTGTGGTACAGCCACACGGGGGGTGCAGGGTGTGCTCCGGCTCCAGGGACAGCTCACACCAGCAGAGCACTGTTGCACTTCACTCCACTTGCACTCATGTTGGGGCAGCAGAGCTCAGGGCAGAGCACCTCTCCGTCCCCAGCACAGCCCTCCCCGTGAGGTGAGAGCAGGCTGGAGGCACATGGTGCCACAGGACCCAACCTGACTGACGATGAGAGGGCAAAGTGGGGACAAAGGGAGGTCCAGGAGGGAACGGAGGGTTGTGCTGTGCTGGGAGGTAGCCCGTGACTCCCTGGCTGTGTCCGATCATCCCTGAAGAGGTGGCCTGTCTGGTTCTTCTGGCTGAGTCATCCCCAAGTCTATCAGCCTGGCTGCAAAATTAAATTCAAAGCTCGTCTTTTTAACACGAAGATCACTTACATCCAGCTGCAGCCCCTTTAGGATTTAATAATAAAATGAATGCCCGTGACCTGACTGTTTGCTCACGCCTGGATCTTCCTTGATGGATGAACAGAAATTGCTCCCCGGCTCAGGTCATCCGCAGTAAAAATCGCCAGTCGATTGCTGGGCCCTCCCTCGGCTCCTCCGCATTCAGGGCTCGCTGGCTTCATTTGGGACCCGGTTTGAAACGGATAATCAATAATAATCAGGCTCGACGCTGTGACGGCACCTTTGATCCGAGGATCTCGGAGCACTTTGCAGTGGATAATGAACGGAGCCCCTCTGTGAGGCAGGCAGGAGCGTCTGCAATTTATGGGGGGGAGCGGAGCCCAAGGACAGGCTGACCCCACTGCTCGCCAGCTCTGTTCTTCTTGGCTAAGAGAAAATCTCTAGTTGTCTCACACTGAGAGCAAGTTTTACCTGCATTTCTGTTATGTGTTCTGTGCTCCCATTTGTGTGCAGCTGAGAAGCTTGATGCTGCAAAATTAGAAAAGTTCATAAAAGGTGGGGACAGCAGTGCAGTAAGTAAGGGGACATGGTGCAAATGAGACTAATGACAGGGAGGGCTCTGCTTCTGGGGAGGTGGTAGCTGAGGGTTTGCTAGGGTCTGTCCCCTGAAACACTTTTCTGCCCAGGTGTGCACTGTGAATATCTCTGTATGCTGATAAGGATATTCAGATAATAAGAATAAAGCTCCTAAACCATGTCAGCTCTGGTTAGTAAAAACCTGCTTTTCCAGAGTTGTGTCGCTACATGTGAGACTGTGACATTCTCCTCTCTTGTTGTCCATCAGGGTGATCTTACCCTGCTTTAGAAACTGCACTGAGGTGCTAATCAGTGTGAGCCTCCTGCGGTACTGTGGCTGTGTCTGTGGGCTGGACCAGGCTGGGATCTGCAAAGTGTAGGAAAACTTGTCACAGGCCAAACTGCTGCTCCCAGCTTTCAATGTACAAAGTGGTGAAGCTGGATATGGCATCACATCCAAAAGGTAAAAATCTTCTATCTGGAGGCGTCTTTTAAAGAGCTGTAACTCTCACTTAGGCTTCCTTGAGCAGATGCAATACTATAGATCAGCTCCAGACTTACTCTCTGTAATTATCAGAATTTTGCTTTGGCATGAAGTGTGCAAAAATGTCTCACCTATTGCTGTGTTTAAACCTTTGTCTGTCTTCCTGTCTTTGAGCTTCTCTGTCTGTCTTCATGTCCTCAACTATATGCTCCTGGAGTCAAAGACCTTCTTGTTCCTACCACACCTGTCACCCTTGGATCTGTGTTTATGGCCCATTGGTGCTAGAGGACGAATGCAGATAACAGGTGTTGGATGGTTCTGCTTGACCAGACTGCAGACAGACTTAAGAAAAATATTGGATTGTTTCCAGATGAAAGCACCTTCTTGCCTTTGTGAACTCCGGTTTCTCTCCCCATAAGGGGGGTGCCCTGCACACCCTTTAGGTATGCATGACTTCCTGGCTCACGCAAGCAGAAAATCCTGACACTTTGCATTGCCCCCTCCCATGGTTTCCTCATCCATGGTTGATGCTCAGTATTGTTTTTTCTGCTTTTCAGATCTCTCCTGTTCTTGCATTTCACCTCTAAATGCTGTGGGGAAGAGCCATAGATCTGGCTGCAGATGGCAGAGGCCACCTGTGCTACATGGTTTTTGTCTTGATTGACTCTTATATGGACCTGCAGTTCAACAAGCAGCATGTCCAGGGCTCCCCAGCAATGCATACCTATCGGACCCTCTGTCATGCTCTGTCTGCTTGCATTATTGAGTTTCCAAAGCTGCAAGATGCTGAAAGCTTTGCTATTTGAAACCTGATTGAATGATCCCCATCTGTCTCAAGGACACTTCATTTGGACATCCTGGTAAAGGGGCTTCTTGCTTTGAATTAGGAATTCATGAATCTGACTATTTACAAAATGATGCATTTCAAGTTTATATAGATTTGGGTAGCTTAGGATTGGTGTTGATGAAGGTCATTGGGCATCTTATGTACTTTTCTGAGTCCGACAAACTGCATTTATGAATCACTGTTACACTAGTTCCAGAATAGCTGATAAATATGTTAAGTAGTGTAAGAAAACTGGGAGTGTGGACAGAGCTGGGGTTTGTGTACATGTTGAGATGTTGTGAGTCTGGCTTTTCTTGGTGTTGCCACAGAAGGTAAGTTATAGGTGGGCACGATGGGGAAACCTAAGCCTAGTACATAACTCGCTTATGAGAAAAACTTCTCTTGAAAAACATCCATAAAGTGACCAAACAAAGGTTGTTCAAATCTGAGGATGCAAAATTACATCAGAGGAGCTGCCATGTATTTTTCTTGCAGGGTTTCCCAGGTGGAGACAGCTTGGGTAAGCAGAAATTGCAAGAAAAGGGCCAAACATTTCAAACTCCGATGAAGCAAAATGTCCTGATGACAAACATTTCTGCAGTAACTAGAGTAGCTCTGTCCTGGGATTTGTTGCCTCCTGTAACTGGCAAACATGATCTTCACAGGGCAGGGAGGGAATCTACCTATTCACTGCTCTTGCCCTGCTCACTCAGTGCAGCCTCGCTTCAGGCTCAGTGTTTTCTACTGTATCCTAGGAATGATGAGTGTTAACGAATAGCATTTATTTGTACTGCTAAACGTTTGTATTCTCAAGAACTTATAGGTGTGTCCAGTGTTCCAAATCCATTCTGTAATTTCAGATGAAGTTTTGAGAAGCCACAGACACACCCTGGTTTGCTCAATAAAAAGGAGCCCGCTACGGATCGTAGCCCCGCACACCGAGTGCCCGGGACTAGCAGCTCAGAGGTAAGTGCCACAGTTCACCTTCCAAGTGGGGTTGTGCAACCTCTTGTCCTCCTCTGCCAGAGGGAAGCCTGACTTCACAGCATTGGTAGCAGTCCATATAGCTGAACTAACTCTGAATTCTCCACATGCAACTCTGGGCTTTCCTGGATGTAGTGGACCCTCAAGAGTTGGGGTTTTTTGGTGCGTTTTGGGTCTAGTTTCAAATAAGTTTTGTGCAGGGTGTTTGGCATGTGTCAGTGTGCTTGTGAGACAGTCACCTTTTCATTTTCCTATTCTGAATTTGGTTTTGCAACTAAGTATTATTTGTATTTATTTTTCTTGGCTAAAATAAGGTGATTCCTTGCATGTACGGGTACTCTGAAGACCTTTGCAGAAATGCTGCCTTTACCCCCAGGACTGGGCTTCCTCCTTTTGGTCGGTGAGTTTTACCATGAGTGTGATGGGTGTCCCAGAAGGATTTTCCATACCAGCAGCTGTAGCTGAGATAAAGCTCAAATGAGAAAATTGTGCTGAAAGACCATTGAACGTTACTTTAGTGGTTGCTCTAAATCTCCAGCCTTTAGTTATGCTTGTTCATTATTGTATCTGTAAACCAAAATATATTCATTTTTGTAATAAACAGGGTGGAAAACAAAACTGGAATGAATTGCCTTCCTGTCATTGCAGAGCTGTCTGTTCACTGCTCCTTTTGTTGGAGTACCCAGGTGGATCTGGGAAAGCACTTAAGAAATAATCTTAGCTGTAGCTGATTATCTCTATATTCTCTATTTGCCCTCCGTCTGTTTTTTTTGGTAGTAAGGGATTCCAGAGTGGGATCTTTGTTTCCTTCAGAAAGCGTCAGCGCTTTATTTTTCCTTCCTCATAAGACTTGAGATAGTGTTTGCAGTGCATATTGATGAAAATAGAACATGAAATTGTAACATTACTAACAATCTAATGCACTACCATCTGGGGAACAGCTACATAAAGGGACCGTCGACAGTAGGCTTAGTTATCAGTACTAAAGGAAGGAAAACAAATAAACAGATAATTTTTTTTTAAAATTTATTTTAATTAAGCAGTTGTTGCTGTTCAAAACTGACCAATGTGTTATGGACACCCTGATGAAAATGTGGTGTTATTCATTTTTTTCTTTCCACTTTTATGTTAACATCCTGTCCAAGGAGGGATGTCTCTGTTCAGCAGAAATACATAGGTTACTTGTAAAAGCAAGGTCCATTCCCAGAGTGTTGTTTCTGTCCCTTTCTCTGTCTTTTTCTCTTCAGGGACAGAGGTGCATGCAATCTCTCGTGTCCCCTAAGACACCACGTTTCTGTCCTCTGCCAATCTTACCCAGCGTGGATAGAGGAGTACCTCTTGTCTGCTCACCCAGTCAGATGTTGCAAAGTCAAAGAGCAGGAAGGTCTAACAGAAATGATTTTGTGAAACACTGTGTCAAGAATGAGGAATAAAATGATGTACTGAAATGAGTGATGTTCAGGATGTGTTAAGCCAGACAGGGGCTGGACTGTGGGAAGAAGCTTTGTCCTGGATTTGCCACTAAAATCATGGAACTTTGTCTTCCAGGTTGGCAGGCAGCTGCTGCAGCCTCTGCTGGGACTCATCTGGTAAGGCAAAATTGCGTGTTCAAAATATGTGTCATCCATGTCTTGCAAAGCGTGTTAGGGTTGGTGGTCAGCGTGAGCCCCTTCCTGATAGCAGTGCATTGATGGGAATCGATTGCTTCAAGCCAGATCCAGTGTGTTAAGCATGGAAGTGGATGGTAAATGTCCTTCCCCTTCCTGTCTCCCAAGCAGTTAGTGGAGTGGGGATGGCTTCTCCAGGTCTCTGCAGGGCTTTAGTGCAAGCACATCACCAGACAGTTCAATGAAGGTGACACAATTGACCACACTCAAATCATCAGGAGAACAGTTCATCCCATTGGCTCTCATGCCTGTGCAATGGGAGTGATGCATGACCCTGAACTTTCAGCTGTTTGAAGTTCAGAGCCAGTGCTGATATGACTTTACAGAGCATGGCAAGATGAGAGCTCTGGACCTGGGCATTTGTGTGTTTTCAGGACAGATGCAAATACAGGTGGTTGCAGTGAACATGCTTGTCCATATGGAATGATCACAAATAACGTTGTGCTACCACTGTAACTGTGTGATAATATCATCTCCTGTCTCTCTCTCCCTGTGCAGTGCTCCAGTTCCCCTGTCAATGGTGAGTTTCTTACCAAGTAATCTCCGTAAGGAAGATTCAGTCATGGTTCTATATACGTGTTCCTGTCACGGTTCCCTTACCTTTGTCTATCTCTCTTTTTTTGGGGGAATCAGAATCTGCCGTCTGTGCTTCAGTGGAAAGGTATGTGAACTCTCAGCAACTTCTCTTGGCAGCATTTTCCTCGGGAGTGATACTGGATTGTTGGGGATGTCACTTCGGGTAGCAGGAAGCCTCTGAAACCAGGTGTAGCATCTTTCTCCCAGTCTAATGGTCCCACAAGTGTTTGACAAGAAATGAGAGGAATTGCTGT
>JAOXNG010000057.1:6108921-6124797 GCA_028566535.1 Scolopax minor | reverse complement strand
CTTCTCATGAAATCAAGTCAAGGGCAGAGGAAGCAGGAGGGAGGTGAAAGAATCTTGCTACGTGCCTTTTGCTGACATTTGCTGTGCTATCAAAGCATTACACTCTGCAACGTTAAGTCATTTTGTCAGGCTTTCTGCAAAGTGAAGCAGCAGACACACACCACTGCTTTTCCATGTTTTCTTAATCCTAGATGGAGGTAACAGTCCTGACATTTAGACAGAAGCGGTTACTGGGATAAACATGATAAAAGGTTATGAACCAGGACTCAGAGGACAATTCCATGGTGCATATTGACCAGATGGAGCAGTCAGGGAGGTGGTGGGTACTGGGACGCTCATGGGAGTGGTAGCAGTCACCACCTGAACACCTGCTGTGGCATGGACATAATGCTACGGTCCCTGCACACACCATGAGGGCAGCCTTGGCACAACACTGATTTCTACTGTAGACAGAGACGTGATCTCTTCTACATAGGATGGATTAGTTTTTATAGATCTCTGGCTACCCTTTGAGCAACCTGTTCTAGTGGGAAGTGTCCCTGCCCATGGCAGAGCGGTTGGAATGAGAGGATCTTTAAGGTCCTTTCCAACCCAAACTATTCTATGATCTTAGAGCAGATTTAAGTTTAAAAAAAAAATCCTCCAAAGGTGCTATTATTAAGTGAAGTGAAGCCAGTAATTACACTAAGTCAAAACAATACATGCAACCCATCAACGTAAAATAAATTCCTCTTTAGTCTCCCTCTTCTCAAACCTTTTAAACTTCCTACAAGCATCCACGTTATTCAGATGACATTAATCTTTGATGCACTACTTGCTACAGAATCAACAGCCGCTGCAGTAATGCTGCAATCTCCACACTGCAGCTGCTCAACCCCCCCCCCACCACGATTTTACCAAAGCCACTTCTCTTGGGTTTTGTATCACGTTTCAATGGCAAGTTCAATGACTTGCTACGGGTCAGTTCTTCTCCAGGAATATATTCACGGAAGCAGGCAAAGACCAGACCTGGTGCAGCCCAAGACCCCACCAAAGCATCTCTTGACAGCCCTTAAGGCTTTTGGCAGGTCCTCTTCTACTGACAGATTGCGCAGATCTTATCAAATTCATGTTGAAGCTGGACCTGGCTTCTTAATCAGCTTCATCTCCACCTGCCTCTTCAGTGCGCTCCCCTCTCCCACACTAATGCATGGGTTTTGGAGTAGATGTGGGCCAAGGAGACACTCAGACCTCCTTGGACATCCCATGGCAACTGGGTTCTTTGATCCTACTTGCCCCTTTAAAAAGGCCAAGCAAAATTAATGGCACACAACCCATCACCACCTGCATTTAACTCAACTGCCTCAACCAAGACAAGTAACCTCACACCACAGAGCACACATTCACAGGTCTCGGGGACTAGGGACAGCATCACCCTCCTCCTTCCCAACCATGCTGAATGCCAGGCAAGTAGGTGCAAGAGGCTGGCCCTTCTCAAGGACCACTGCAAACCCAAAAGCCAGCCTAGGGCAGGGAGGAGAAACCTTACACATGCTGGGGGGAGAAACGTTCAATGATTCATTTCTGACATCAGCCATGATTAAATTTTAATCTCTCAAACAAAAATATGGTTCTCATTAGCCTCATTAGTTCCCAGTTGTACTGCAAGGCAACAGTGTCACATGGTATTAATCTTTGTTTTCATTAATGTCATATCAACTGCTCGCGGCTGCTCACAGCATTCTTTGAAACCGATACACTCCCTCTCTTCTGTGCAAGTAGGAAGTGCCAAAAAGCAGCTTCCTCAACAGGAAGGATGACCCCCTGAGATCCTTCAACTTTTGGTTTACGTTTCTAGAGATAATCTTTTCTTTCTGGGGAAAGAGAGAGGGGAGTTCGGAGTAAAAGGGATGCAAGGCTGTGATCCATAATAACAAAGAAATTCCTGAGGTTTATTGCCAAGGCCAGGGCCAGATAAATGAATAAGATATTCTAAGTTTTCTGTTGTTGTTGTCATTGGGATATTTTAGAGAGTTAGAAAAATAAAGCCAGGTTGCAAAAAGGGTTCTTTGCAAGTAGGCTATTTGCAAAGCCCCAGGCAAACTTCAAATTATTCAAATTTAGCATATACATCAAGAGGATATTTGTTAACGTGATTCATTTAAAATCCTAGATAATTTTTAAGACACAAAATTGTACATTGAATTCAGGCACAACATTAATTTTTCCTTGCACTTCAAACTTTACTATCTGTAAAGCTGATATCAATTAAGTCTTACGATCCCTCAGTACAGGCTTGTATTGCTTCCAGACAGGCAGATAAAGCAGGATATAGACTGATGGAAAGACCTTGCCAATGTCACACAGTTAAGTACAGCCCAACTCATCCATTCCTGCCTGTACAGTGAAGTCTTAGAGAACTTCCCAGGCGACCCAACACATGAGTTTCCTATTCCCTACTTACACAGTTCCCGATCTTTCAGTGTTTGCTTGCTCAGGGGCAGTCAAAAACGTCTTACCAAATTATCCACACTACTTAATAAAACATCCATTAGCTCAAATGTACCCATGTGGATACGTTCATTCACCCTTGGTCTGGCTCTGGCTTGATGGAAGCTCAAAGGGTGATTCTACCATCTGTATTTTGTATGTCAGGCTAGGATTCTTTTAGTCATAAAATGAGTATCTCCGTAAGTGCTGTGCCCTTGTCACAAGAGGGTCACAAACCAGTATACTTAAAAATGGGAATGATGTTTTGCCAAATCCAGCCCACAATTCACACACTGGCTGCTTTACGAGCTGGAATAAGAAATTCAGAGATTTGTAACCTTTACTGGGTAGGAAGACACTAGACAAAAACTCCAGTACTTTAGACGAAAAAGCAAAGCTGTAGAATAAAAGAGGAAAGAAAGCAGGAAGGAGGTCCATTTGATGGCTACTAATGCCTTCCTGGAGAGCAAAAACACAGCCCTGAGCATCTCATCAGCCCCCTAGCATTTAATGGACTTCACCCTGAACCAGTCACCGGTTCATCCGCTAGCACACAGAAGACTGTGATTAAAGTCCTGCGTAGGTCAAGTGGTTTTTAATGAGACATATAAACCACAAAACCTCCATGACATACAAGTCTTTCTTCTTTCTCTGTTGTAAATGAACTTATGAGGACAGTAATTCCATTGCAATTAAATTACATGCCTCAGAGACATGCTTTCATGACCTGGAAGATACCTGTCCCTTGAATAAGTCCTTAATATTGAAGTTAAATGCTATTAATATTATGTTCAATCAGCTAAATATGAAAAAGCACCAGGCATTTGGGGTCAGAAAGACAGAGGCAAGTCCTCTCCTCTGTGCTCTATGAAAACATTGCAGCATCTGCAGTTCTTGGAAACTCATGGGCACACAAGCTTTGAAGGGCAGGTGAGCACAGCCCAAACGGCACTTGCCACAGTCTCTGGGGTTGAAGCACTGCTCAGTTTCATATTCCTTCCAGAGAAAAAAAATAAAAAGGTGCACTGCTTAGTCTTATTTTACCCTAAATACCTATTAGCAGTAGCTCCACCAACACTTTCCACAAGGGAAGAACACACTGAAAAGAACGCTGTAGCCACCTCATGCTGTAACGTTTTATTTATTGGCTTGTTTAACCTGTTCCCTTGAGCTCTTGTAACTCTACCAGAATCTTAGTCATGAAAGGAAAAAAGGCAATAGGATTTAAAAAACCACAATTTTAGTTTTTGTATCAAGTGTCTTACAAACTATACCACTGAATGCTCTCTAAGAGTGGGTAATACACTTTGTAAAATGAAACAACACAATAACCAAGGAAAAGGAAGGGTTTTCAGATAACATCTGAAAATGCTGGGGAGGGTTGAGGAAACAACAGAAGAAGAAACAAGAGATCAGTGGCAGAGTACTTTAAAAGTTTGTGTATATAACAAAATGTAATAGCTCTCTGGAGACACCTTACTGTGGGATAAAAGTGATTTTATCCCAGAATTATGAATTCACTTTAGAATTACGTTAGTTATTCTGGTACAAAAATGATCCAACTCCTGCCGGAACACCTCTCCCAGAGAGCTTTTCCTCACAAAGGACCTCTACTGCCAGTGGTCCATCTCTGCAGACATATGCCTCAGCAGAAATCACAGGGAATAAAAACAAATGCAGGTTTCATGAGGTCACCTGCAACAAGTATTTTTACTTTTAAACAAAGGGGCAGCTTTTCCCATATTGTTTAAACGTATGACAATCCAGGGAGGAAGAGGGGAAAGACAAAGTCATTTGTATTGGAACTGTGGACCTGCTCTGTTCTTCAAGGACTGAACATGGACAAGCAGGACTTGCAATCTGCAAAACAAGTGCTGAAATACAGAGAACTCCCACAAAATCCTTTTAAGCATCTTTAGTGTCATTAAACAGTTTCTATTAAACTAGGACTACTTTTACTATTATTATTTTACTGAAATTAGGCAGCCTGCAGAAATAACAAGAAAAATCAAGGCCAAAATTAACATAATGATTAAGCACTTCACTCAGCCTATGGATCAGATGTATTTCTTTTGCACTGCCAGATTTTGGGATTCTTGACAGTCTCCTCCTACTTCAAAAGGAAAAGTTCAAAATGGCAGAGGGGAAAAAAACAACAAACGAGTATTTTAAGACAGACACACTGAGCTTGTGATGCATGTGCAGCACCATTTTATACATGCCCCATGATTCAGAGAACACATCTAGGTTTAGTCTGAGCAGACCCCAAATACCACAGCTGTTTTGGGAACAGAGAGGCCAGAATTACAAAAGCTTCCCAGTACATTCCACTTTCAAATTTGGCCCCACATCTCACAGGTACTGACATTAACAGGCTGTCCTGTGAAAGCTAGCCTAGTTCTGAGACCCACCAAAGAGCATCATCTGAGAGAGCCAACAGTAAACTGGCAAAGTCAAGAATTCAGGGCCAGGACAACGTTCTGGTCCCATTCTCAGGATTTTACGTTGCCAAAGTAATCCTTATCCCACAAAATCCATTACAAACAGCTCACATCAGCCTGCTCCGGGTTATAACCTGCAGGGTTATAACACCCTCAAAGACCTTTAGCTGGTCCCTTGTCACACTGCCACAGCAGGCTCAGCTGTCCCCAGGCACACAGTGTAGTCCCCAGCTCACAGGTGGAGGTCGGCAGTACCGGGGCAGGCAGGCAACGCGTCCTGCCCTTCAAAGGAGACATTTTGCTCTTCTAAAGCTTCCTCTGACTCTGAGCCCAAGCCAGCTGGACAGCAGTTGAAAGAATCCTTCCTTCAGCAGCGCCCGGTATCTGGAGACTCCAGCCCAAAACAAACAAAAACATTTAAAATTAAAATAGAAAAAGAAAAGGCGATAAAAGGAATAAATTGTTCCTCACTGGTCCCGAAGAAGAGAACTCTATTCCTCTTTATCATCACGACTCTTCCTTGAACTGGCTTCCCAGGCAACTACTGCAAAGGATTTTTCTGGATTGGGTCAGCCTACAGGTCCATGCCCAGCCCAGCAGTGCTGGCTCGCAGGAGTCCACATCTGCCAGTTGAAGAGCAACACTAGGAAATTCTGAACAATAGCTACAAAATAATGTAGCCACAGGAGGAATTTCTTCCTCATTTCAGTCCTCTTTGCTGAGCTATCTTGTAACTCTGATCAGGAATGCCTGCCAATGTTGTCCTTTCCCCCTTTAAAAGAAGTCACTGTGGTCTTCAACAGATACCTTGGAGAATAATCATAACGCATCAAAACCTCTCAATCCAACCAAATTTGAGAGTAACAAAAAGTTAATGGACCATCTAAGCTCACCTACAAATAGTGTGAAAAGTGAGTTACAAAGCCAGTCTTAGTTTAAGGCCAATTCATCCACCCACTCACAATAAGGAGAAGAATTCATGAGATTTCAGATACTCTAAACTCATCCTTTGGGCCGCTACAATTCTCTGAGGGATGGTGAGAAATTAGTTAACCCCCTCTTTGCTCTTTCCTGATGTTTACTTGCACTCTAAGTACCTAGCCACCCAGCATTCCCTTCTCCAGAAATTTAACGTCACACTGTATGCACAATAATAATATGTTTTTGACCACCCAGTGACCCATTTCAGAGAATCTAATGAAAAATGTGACCACAGCTGAATGAACTGCACTGCTGGGTTGCTTTGATTCTTTTCCCTCACCCCTTTACAAGAACCACCTAATTTCCTGTTTAATATATCTGATGCCACAATTAAGAAAAGATGAAGTTGAGGCTACACTACCTATTGCCCCCCCCCCCCCTTTCCTCTGTAGTTCCTGTTATTTGCGTGCAAAATTGTGTTGTGATTTAAGTTATCTGAAAAGCACTAGTGAGCCCTTTGTATCTTCTGTCTCTCTACTTAAATGGCTGGAATTCCAAACGATGATCATATCAAAAAATGTCACTTTCTTGCCTGGATAAATAGGGAGAGCTTTGTATCTTCAGCAATGGTGCAGTGTCAAGCTCATCCTGCCGTGCGTCATTTCTCAGGGCTGAGGGAGACAGACAATAAACTCCATTAACTGCTATTGCCCTTGGGCCATCACACCCTTATCTCGGGCCGTATTGTAAGATCAAGCGTTATACAGATATATCACTTGTTATACAGATATATTCACAAATACATTTCACCTCCACTGTTTGTTACAAATCCAGTTAACCTGCTGTATCAACTTATGTCATGCCTTAGAAAATCACAGATAACAATACATAAAATAGATATAAGGAAAACTATTTTCACCATGAGAATGATGGTGCAGATGGAGCAGACAGCAGATCTTCCAAACTCCAGTAGACAAGCTCCTGAGCAGCCTGTTCTAACTGGACTTACAGATAACTTCCAGTGGATCGTTCAGACCTCAATTATTCTACATTTCTATTTGTTTCTGACATTGTTGAGTTCCCAAAACCATAAGAGAAAGTTTCACAAAGGATTATCTCATTGTTAGCAGCTGGTAAATACTTAACCCATCACCTCCTAGGTCAGGTTTTGAAGTGATGAATCTCTACACAAGGTTATCAGAAACCATGTATCAGTAATGTTACAATGCTGGAGCTTTGACAGGAAACACTTTTGTTAGCCTATAAATTTCTTCAAGACAAAAAAATCCCTCCTCACTACGTTCAACAAACACCTATTGTGCCTTTTTTTTCCTCTGTGGCAAACAGCAAAGAGAGAGGAAAACCTCCCCAGAGCAGTGTGGAGTGCCAGCAGGGCTAATGGGGTGGAGAGTGTTCAACTTGGGTCTTTCTTTTCCCTGCCCTACCTCTTTCAAGCAGGGCAAGTCACATGCCAGAGGTCTGTCTGCCCAGTGAAATACTGACACTTGTGTGATGGCATCAAGTTGATCTGACCATGTTCCTGTTGAGTTAGTCAAATAATAGGACGCTGACATATCCTCCAGAGAATGAGTTACACATGTAGGAACAAGCAGACGTGTAAAAGGAAACACAAAGCTAGGCATTCTCCTTGGAAGTTCAGGGAAAAAAAAAAAGAGAAATTTGCCTTCAAACTAGAGCCTTTAATTTGTCACGTAACCCACAGTCCTCCACTCATATCTAAAGGGCAGAACTTCTGATGAGGTCATTGGGAAATGCATAGTTAGCATATATTTATATCTGTATGCTTTAAGCATAAACTAGTTTTATTTTCTTTACAAGCATATTCTCATCAACTTGATATGTTACAGCCACAAATATCAACCTATTTTTAAAACTGCTTTGAATTGGGGAGAACTCTCTCCACAAATTACATCTTTCAAAATATAATTAAAAGAAGCACAATAAACAGCATCCCATAAAACTTTGGAAGGTACGATGCACTTATATTTTTTGCTTTTATTTCTCCTCTGAAGAGATTACAATACAGAATAGTTTATATGCATTCTTAACCAATTTGTTTCAATAAGACTACATAACTAACAAATTCCTTCCTTAAAGTCTCCAGAAAAATATTCTACTATCAGAAAACTCCTACATGAAAAACTCCAGCATAATCCTCTGTCATCAACACATTCATATCAAAAAACTCCACATTATCCTCAAGATTCCAACTCAAAACCGAGCTGGAGACAAAGATCCCAACAACAGCTAAAACATCCCAGTGATCACTGTAAATGTAAAACAAGGAGTGCACTGTGATTTTGTCAGTATGTGTCAATGCAGAGCTGGGGTTGAAAGCTGCTAAGTGTATATCTTACAGTTTCGTGTGGCATTCACTGAAAAAATCAGTATTTGCACTTGGAGGAGTGCAGATAGAGAAGCTTTTTTTTTTTAGGAGCCAGAAAGAAACTGCACTTCAGTGCTCTGAAGTCAAGGGTAACCAAGGTGCCTATGTTTCTCCTGGGAAACATCTGCTCCAAGCAGAACTTCTGGTTGTATTACCAACCTGCAGACCCCTACCCAAGCAGAGATTTGTCCCTGAAAACCTGAAGGTACAAGTACTATTTTCCAAGCGCAAACGCAGTGTATTCAGAACTTTATAGCCACAGTCAAAAAATATGTGTCATCACGAAATTAGAGCTTCAGCTCACCCTGTTAAGTTTCCCTGACTGCAGTCCTCATACACAGACCCTTTAATATTGAATACAGGTCTTGCAGCAGAAGGTGAGAATTACAGAAATAAATTTTAAAAAACAAGACAAATCAAGAAGGTACATAGCCAAACCTACTGCCTTCTTTTGAGGCTAGAACTGGCATTTATTTCTGGGTAACATTCAGGAACAGCATTTGCAATCTTGACAAAATGTTTACAAATCCTCTAGCAGGGGATTCTTATTCCTACAGACTTTTACCTCTGATCAAAGTTATTAAAGAACACAGTCCAAACACACCATTGAAAGGTAAACAAAGGGAAACTAATCAGTATATGCCATTCCAATATAAGATGATACCTTATATATTATTTCAGATAGTAAAACCAAGCCATGCCATACCAGTTATGTTTTACCAAACTCCTCCAATTACTCCTTTTCTTTCTCTGACTATTGGGAGGGCCAGTAATGGGCCACAGATGGTGGCATTTAATGTTACACTAATGTTACACTAATGTTACACTAATGTTACCAAGCAGCTGCAGTCCTGGCTTCACTTTGGGCACAGCTTTAATTAGCTGTGATAGTTTAGGTGCAATTACATTTTAAACCTTTTTTTAATGAAGAATTATTAACAGGCTCTCACTGTGAAAAGGGATGTGAATTTTAAAATTGCCATATTAAAAAGGGTAGGTGTAGGTCTTTCCTAAAGAAAGCCTACATTTTAGGCATATTCTGTATTTTAACATCTGTGTTTGCAAGAGTTTTTATGGTGCAGGAGTTGGGGCAAAGAGTGTGCAGGCTAATGGTGCAAAGGCTTAACTTCTGCTGCTCACCATCACATGGTGCCACGCAAGCAAATATTGCCCGGAAGGTCACTGGAGCTTCTCCCTTTCATGGGGAATGGTGCAAGCAGTAAGACATTGTAGAGCACAAGCCTGGAGGTCCAGAATATATATCCAGAGCAGGACTTTTCCATATTCCTCTGTTTTACAGGCTTTTAAAAATGGTGAAATGCACATTACTGGCCATATAAACCCACAGGCAAAACATCGATTAAAAAAAATTAAAATTATAGAGACAGCTCGAAAATACTGCAAAATGGCATTTCAATGGCTCTGTGATCATTGCAGAGGTATGGAAAGCACTTCCCACATGGAATAATCATGCCCATTCAGAACAATTTGCTATTTATCTGGGAATTTAAAGTAGGCTCAAGAGAACACTAGCCTAACCTCTTCCTTTGAGGCAGAGCTGACTGACTGACATCTCTGAGGACACATCCATCTGTGGCTAAATATGTTAGTGTACAGGAAAACCTCCCACCTTGTTACTGCTCCGGCTTCTGTGGATGGAGCAGAAAACACAGCTGCCTACACTGAAGTTACGAAACCCCACAAATAAAACCCTTCAGAGCAAATTTGCCACTCTGTTTTATGGCCAGCTGCTAGGAGTCCAAGTTAACAGCACAGTGTTGGCACCAGCTAGCATACATCCTAAAATCCAAAAGTTATTCCGAAATTGACCTCCATATTTCAGCAAAACGGTGTCTTTGTAATTTGAATATATTTAAGCTACAAACAAACAAAAGCAGCAAACTTTTCTTTGTGAACCAAACTGTTAATTCATAAATAGCACTGAACATTGAGGTTCCTGAGCTGAAACCTGAGGAAGCCACTGTATGAAATACCCATTTCCAGGCTTCCAGTCCATCTGGGAGAACACTGGTTAAGTTTGCCAACCAGAAAGCTAACCTTCACCCAGAAAAAGTATCCAATTTACTGGCATTTCAATGTAATGCTCTCTCATTATCCAGTTATACTTCATTTTGAGACAATCTTCCCTGGCAATAGCCTGTGAAAAATTTACTGCTCCGACACACTTCCATTTGGTTCAAATTTTCACTAAAAATAATTGTAAATATTGTAAAAACAGAATTAAAAAAATTTTTATAGGGAGATTTGTTACCATACAGCTTCCTCAAATGGAGGCAGATCCATTCCTTATAAGCTGGCATTAATATCTAATAATATCTAATAGTACAATTAATATCTAATAATACTATTAGCTTCAGCTTCTATTTTTTTATTTTGGATGCCCAGAAAAGTGGTATCACTGACTTTTGAAGCAGCACTGCCTCCTTTTGAGGCTAGTGGCTTTTTATGATGGTTATGTCTTGTGATACTACATCATTGAAAAAGAAACCAACTGAAAAAAGAATCACATTTTTGACGTAGTATATCCACTGCATGGGACATAGTCTTCATCAGAGTTCATCTATCACTTCTAAATATCATCTTTGAATTGCCTTACATCTCCCATCTTTATTTAAAGTGGCATTGAGCTAATATTTATTAACTTTTCCACTGAAAACAGAAACTCTTCACTTGCAAACACTGCAAACTTTATGTGAACATATGAATATATAAAAATCTGCATGTATATAGCTTAGAGCTTGATCCCTGTTACTCCGATTTTGTATTTACTTTCATTTTGCTTAGCATCCAGAAAACTCAAAGGAGGCCAAAGAAAATCAGCAACACTTGTATCAAGAAAAGACTTTTTATAGTTTTAATTTATCCAACCTTTTTGCTATGAAATGAACCATTGTACTTACGGGTAACATGCAACCCAAAACAGCTTTACCAGCCTGTAACACATTGTGTGGAAAAGTAATCACCTTTTTTCACTTGCCCAGGTAAGCAATACCCCAGGAGACATATGTATTGACTTTATATATACACATATTTATGTGTATATTTAATACCTGGTGCAGCAATGGTAAATTCTGCTAGCTTCCTGCCTCGGCTAAGCAAGCAGTCAGCAATGAGATGGCCGAGATGAGCCACCAGATCATGCAGTAGAAGGCAGGGAGAGAGTTTAACTCTGTAGCCGGTGATTTTCCATTCTGGGTGCCAGCCATTGTTACTGAAGTAACTCCATGGTTTCTTCCCAGAAGCTTTGCGAGGATGCTGTGTGTCTTCTGGCAGTTCTCAAGCTCGGTTTTCCCTGTTTTTTGTTGCCTGCAGAGTTATGAAGAGGTTTTTCTAACTGGTTCCCTTGACATCCAGGTAACCTCCAACTAAGTCAGCGGGGCTGAAGGGGGTATTTTAGGTGTCCCTGCTTTGCTTTGGTTACAGCTGCCTGTGCGATGGCCCTGCACAGGAAGCCTGTGAGATGGAAATGGCTTAGCAGTAAGGAGCAGGAATGCCATATGGATAGGACTAAACTAAACTAAAGAAGAAAAAAAAAAAAAAGAAAACAAAGGAAGAAATTGTTTTTATCATTTAATGTATTCCTTAGAAATGAAATAATGGGGAAGGAAGGGACGCATCTGGAACAGGACTTACAAGCTTCAGCTGCACCTCTAAGGCAGCTGGAGATGAGGATGCTCTTACCTTTATGAATTTCTGTTTGTGTGCTTGTAGGAGCAGCATCGCCTCTTCTCACACACAGGCATCATTTTAAACAAATAAGCATGAAAGGGAGAGTTCAGAGTGGCAGAATAATATATCCTGAGAGCAAGGTTTAAGACATAATGCCTAATCAGACAGGAACTCTATTTCCAAATTAATTTTACTTATGTCCAGCTTAATGTGTGCTTACAGATATTTTTATGCCATTCCTGTAGTTTGTATATTTTGACTGCAGTACTGATTTATAAAAATCACTGAGAAACATCATTTGAGACTTGGGACCCCATCTTAGACAGTCATTAAGACAGTCAGCTCCAAGAAAAGAATACTTCAGATATTTTTAACAAGTATTGTGGGGTCCTACTAAAAACCATATCTTTCTTTAGATCCAGCTTTCCCTGTTACACAAGACAAGTCCCTCAGCATCAGCTGGAGGCACCAGTCAAAAACTCAACTAGAATTAATTAAGCTCTGCTATTTAAAACAGTCCAAACTAGCTTACTTATTTAGACAAGCTAGGTTGGCAGACACTCATTTGGGTTGCTCTGTTAGTTTCCTAGTAAATTGTAACTACTGCAACTAAATTTAAATGTAGGTTGGTGTTAGACTGTAAAGCCTCTGAGGATGGAGGTGTCCATGCCTGGTACTGTGGGATGTTGGCTGGGATCCCCTGCAGGAAGAGTAAGAGATTTGTTAAATTAGGTTCTTCTCTATATTGATAGAATATATATACATATATATATAAAAAATGAACAGTTCATGATAAAATGATATGGAAATGCAGAGATTATTTCCCTCTCCTCGCAGCGTAACTGTGCGCACACTCCTACTGCTCCACCGTGGAAACACTGGTACTCCTCAGACCCCTGCTGGTCTCTCCTGCCTGTGACTACTGTGGGCAGAGCTCAATGTTGCAGTGGTATGGAGGAAATTCCTGCGTGGTTTATTGAGGATATTTGACTTTCTGGCAACCGTCCTTGCAGATCCTAAGCAAAGTCTGGTGTAGCTGAGTTTGGCTGCAGGGCCGGAGTTGATTATGTTGATTTACTGTTTGCCTTCCTGGAAAGGAGCAAGATATACTGAGACACTGACGCAACAAATCAGTACTTTATTATGTTTCAGCCCCAAGATTTTATCCCACCTAGAGCTGGCTTTCACTTATCTTCAAGTTGCCTACATAGTGCATAAGTCAGCTTAGCTGGTTCTGCCCCTTGGAATACATGTCCACCTTCTCTCCAACCTTCTGTGGTCCCCCAGCCCTTAGCATGACTAGTAAAGCTATGCTAAACATTAACTCAGGCCTTTCCACAAAGCAACATAAACCCCAGCAGCTTTGCCACATGTGAAATTCCTTGCAGAGCATACCTGGCATACAGCGGTGGCGTGGCCAGATCAGGTTGTGCTTCAATGCTGAAACTCATTTTTTGTTATGAGTGGTGAAGAAGAAATCTTTACTTTCTGAGGTTATCTCTTTTTTGGAAAAGATACCATCAGTTCGAACAGTGGATTGGTAAAAGTCAAATTTCCATCACAGGTCGAATTTGTGTTTGCTGGAATTTCACGCATCCCTGGAAAAATATATTATCATATAATTCCTTGTTCAAGGTTGAGATTGGACTACAGCATTTCAAGCCATATCACATTTTTCTCATATCTAAAAAAAAACCAAAAAACCATATATTCCAAAATTAATGGACTCTTCATCTAATAAAGTGGGCTTGACTGAAGGCCCTGTGGCTAATGCACTTAGGCATCCAGGTACATTTTTTAACTGAGTGATTCAGAGTATATTCCTTAATTGACTGCAAAAGATGTTTTTTCAAAACTTTACATAAAATTTGTTTGTTAAAAGCCAAAGTCTGTCATCAAAAGAGCGGAATTTAAGGGGTGGTTAACCCAAACCATGTCATTTACAACACCGTGAAAAAAATATAAATCAGTTTAGTTTATAGGTAGAAGTATCATTCACCCATCTTCCACATACCACCAAAGCATATCAAATGGCTCCTGATACAAAACAGTTTCAGAATCAGTCACAGTCTAAACAAATACTCTTAGAATATGATCAGATTAAATTGTTTAAAATACAGGGCATATGGAAGTCATCAAACACTGACATCAGACAGAAATCAGGCTTCTCTTCCACACAGGGTAAGTCTTTGTGTAGGATCAACGACTTCCTTGGATTGCTTCCTCCTCTCAAATGGTTTAGCAAAATGCTTTTAAAAAGAGTCATAGGCATACAAAAGGGTTTCATAAAGTGCCATCAAGGGAAATCTATCATTTTAACAGATACTGGGGTGGTTACTTTTAAAAGCAGAATGCAAGCAGGAAAAAAACAGTCAGACAGGAATCAGATATAAAACATACATCAGATTCAACAGGATGCATCAGCATGGAGAGCTTACTGCAAGCACCGGATGTCCAAGAACACCTCCAGCTAAGTTAGGTACCATGATACCTGGTAAAAGCATGCCCTTTACAATGATGCTTCCCTTCCTACAGAAAGACAATATAGATTCTTTCCAGTGAGTGACAATGTGATATTTGAAGTTACCTGTGGATAGTGATACTAGAACTGATTGTCTTATATAGGCATGCCCTGCCTTAGATATAGTAAGAGAAAGATAATTAAAAACACCTAGGAGGCAAAAATGTTTTTAATAAACTAGTTCAAGACGATCAGGAACATAGCAGTAACGAACGATGGTCTCATCTATAGGATCTGATGTGCAATGAGATAATTCCTTTGATGCCCATGCAAAATGTGCATCGTGGGATGATTTTTTTTCTTAATCAGAGAAGTGAAAGGAAATATTTTTCCAACTTTTTAATGGCAACACACACAAAACTCAGCCAAGTATAAAGGTGAGGGCATTATGCACTTCTACTCTTCTAGAAGAGAGAGGATGCTGCCAGACCTTTCCTCCGAGCCAGAGCTGATTTTCCTATCCTGTGTACACACCTGCTCCTGCCTCCCTGCCATATGTGCTCCCAGCTCCATTCAGCACAGCCCTTACTGGGCTGAACAGCCTTAGAAAGACAGGGTGTCCCACAGCACAAGTGGGTTTATATTCCTAGCCCTTCTTTACTCTCCTTTTTTCTTCTTCTCCTTCTTCCCCCTCCTCTTCTTCTTCTTGTCCTTCTTGTCCTTCTTGTTCCTCTTTCTTCTTCTTCTTCATCTTTCCTTCTTCTCCTCCTCTTGCTCCTCTTCTTTCTTCTTCTTCTCCTCTTGTTCCCCTTCTTTGCTTCTTTGTTCTCCATTTTTCCTTCTTCTTCTTCATCTGGACAACTTCAAAGATCAAAAGCAAATAAAAGTGAATAAATCAAAATCTGCATATAACATTTATCTTCAGTATAGCGTTATGTTCCTAATAAACAGAACACAACATCAGTACCAACTTTTGCTACAATCCAGAAGCATGCCATTTGTCTGCTTCTTTAAAAAGTAGTCACTGGTCATAAACCAGATGAAGGACTCCTTTTAATTCTGGTAAAGCTGCATTATCCACTCAATGGGTGGCTGGCCCTCACACAGTTTTGCTGTGCTAGGCACAAGCTAGGGTCACATAAAGAGCAACACTTTTCCTGACATTCTTATGGCACCAAGGTAACAGGCATGATTGGGGATTTCCCCCAAATGGTTGTACAAACACCTGCAGGAGTCTGGAAGAAAGGCAAAGGTGAGGGAAGCTTACAATGACTGGTAATGACATCTGATGGGGAGTAGAAAGGGTCTACTGAGTGAGCGTGAAAGCAGATGTAACATGGCAAGTCTAACATTGTTTTGGGATGTAACATGGTTTTGGGATCCATGAATCCTGAGCTTTGGACTGCCAGGATGAAAACCAAAAGCCTTTTCCTGTACCTTTCCACTGCATCTTGAATGTGCCTCATCCAGTTGTTACGTTCCTCTTT
>JAOXNG010000057.1:5941356-5952290 GCA_028566535.1 Scolopax minor | reverse complement strand
GAGAGGCCTTTGATATC
This sequence comes from Scolopax minor, assembly GCA_028566535.1. Taxonomy (NCBI): domain Eukaryota; kingdom Metazoa; phylum Chordata; class Aves; order Charadriiformes; family Scolopacidae; genus Scolopax; species Scolopax minor. The sequence continues at coordinate 5,952,273 of JAOXNG010000057.1, read as the reverse complement.
TAATAGTATTAATCCCTACTCTTGCTTACTCAGACTGGGGGTTATGGCCAGCAAGTGGGTAAGTTTAAACAAATGTGTAAATCTATTACATGTAATCCTCAATGGAAGTATTACTGGAGTAAAATCTGAGCATGGGGACCTCATGATCTAACTCTAAATAGCTGGTTTCCTTCAGAGTAAAGAATGACTCAGTACTATGATTCAGGCTTAATATATTGCAGATCTGGTTCGCTCTGGCTAGACTTTATGTTCTTGCACTCTTGGGGCCCTCAAATTTTCTCTTCTGTCAGAGAGAATTTATTTTTCCATGAACTCAAACTCTTTCAATGACATTTACTTTGCAAGGCTGGAATCCCCTCCAAGGAGGGCAGGGTGAATTTTAAAGCTCTTTTTAGGTCTTTAATTAATGAGTCTTCATGAATTTGGCAGTGATTCTCAGTTTTTAACCTGTTGCAAGTTTAAAAGAATTTTCTGAATCAGCCACTAATTTTCCTATCAAACGTGAGACTAGATAATGAGCTATTCCAATAAGACTAGCCTAAATTTTATTCCAGAAGGGAAGATGACATTTTCAAAAACTGTTGTCAAGAAAAGAGATGTAAAATAGATTTACTTATTGCTCATTTTTACTTTTCCAAATAGACCTTTAAAATTTTTTTAAATGAAATTGCATCATCACATCTTCTATTTTGCTATTCATATTAACTACAAACCCTTCACACCTACCAAATGAGAAAAAGTGAAATGAGAAAAATATGGGTGTGACTTCATGCAGTTGAGGGAATCAGACCATCCCAGAATGAATCAGGGATGAAAACTGGAGAAAAGGATTAACAATTTTGTGAAGATCTCTTTCAGATTACCTGTGTACAACAACAGAACATAGGGACTCACTTGATCCTAAAGGAGATTTCACTAAAATCTAAGAAATTGTCAGCTTTGTTATTTTAATTGTAGACTACCTAAAAACACCGATGGAGAAAGTTCAATGTATAGGTTATGTTAATTCATTCATATAAATGTTGAAGAAAATTCAGTCAAAACCTTACACTGAAGCACTATTCTGAGGAATAAAGAACTGAATAATGTTATGAGCCAAAAAGAGGCTTAGTACAAGTACCAAGACCATATTTCCTCAAAGTCTGTGCACGTACACACAGTCACTTTTGTTCTGTTTGAAATTCACCTTGTGTAGACAATTGGTAAGATGTAAAACACAATAAATCTCTATGGATCAAAGTTATTTTTGTGCAAAGGTCTACAGGACAATCTGCAGACCATTTAAATCCCTCAGTCCCATTTTGACAGCATAATGGCCTTGAATGACTATATTGGTAGAATAGTCCTTCTGTGTGACACTAATTTTCACCCTATTATTCAGGTCAAACTCTTCTTGATTATGGTAAAGATGTTGCTAAGTAGGTCTTCATGTTTAGCATACAAGTGATGAGATGCATTTTTTCTTTTGGAGAAAATGTAGAATGAATTCTCAAAGTAATTTTTTACTTTGTTATTACCATTATTTCCAAAGTCATATTTGGAGAGACCTCTGTGCTGTGCTGTCATGAAAAGGGAACATACGTATATGTACATAACTATCTATATGATTTTTCAGCTATAGAGTGATATAACCTCTTCCCTTACAACCAAGGCTGAGATCCATCCTGGTTCCCAAGGTGTTGGTAACTTTAACATAGAATCATATGTCTGACTATAGACATGTCTGCATCTAGTCCCTTTGTGCCCTTTCTTTTCTTCAGAAGTTTTGCACCAGAAGTATTTTTAATTTTACCACCTGAGCATACACCAATGAATACCAGGAATATCACGTTTTGACAAAGTTTCCCAGGATACAGAGTCCCAGGAGAAAGAAAGGGAACATCGTATACATTGAAGTCTCTAAATGAGAGGCTACACCAACAAAAATAAACATTTCCACAGATTTGCATGGCTCATGTTCTCTGTGCACAGGCTGATACATGTGACTGTGGTTTTGTGTCAGTTCCCCAGGCAAGCACAGATACTCTCAGGAACTTGTGTTCAGGATATGACTTTGTGAGGATTGCACAGGATGCAAAATGTGAGTGGATGGGGCATCCTGATTATAGTCAGCTTAATGGAAGGCACTAAGTGGCTCTCTGGGTAAAAAGAAGATCTGGCTTCAGAACAGGTTCCTTTCCCCTGTGCCAGTCAATTGCTCATTTTGGATAATTTTTAATTTTAGGTACATTTTTATGATTGTAAGTTAATATCAGTGCCTCAGCACTGCCTGTATTCATCTCTGGTATCAGATGAAAGTCCTACAATAATACATGTGCTAAGTGACTACAATCTTGTTGCTCCTCAGAGTAGTTAATTTACAACTGACCCTTGGGCGCTGCACAAATGGTAACAAAATTGAGACAAAAACTACTCCATCATTTGCTGTTCTTATCACAAGCCAGAAAATCTAAACTGCCTCAGGCCAACAAATTAATTGAAAATTCCAGTGAGGAAAAATATTTATCACAGAATGTTTTCATAGACTCCTGTTATTCTCTCTCAAAGATGCCCACACACTTGTTTTCAATAATCTGAGTGACTATGCTAGCTCAAAATAGCACTAGGTTTTCCATTTGAAACTGAGATTTGAATTTAGGACACTTCTCAAGTGAGACCTTAAAGTAATTACCAATGCCTGGGCTTATTTCTTCCTTAGTGAGGCAGAGACACAGACCTGGGTGTTCAAGTGCTTTGAGAGTGTGACACGCACCTTGATTTTAAGCAGGTACAGATGCCACGTTAGTACAGCTCGTAGGCATATTCACGTATGCTGGAGTGAGTGATATTTGACATCTGAAGCACAAGGATTTCCCAGAACCTGGGAGGATCACCCAGAAAAACTCTTAAACATGTTTTAGAAGATAGAATGTTCCCACTCTTGTGATATTAAGAAGCTGATAATTGAATCTGTAAGAGTGTTCCTAAAGAAACCCTCAGAGCATCAAGTCTATCAACTTTCACTCTGGAAAATCTACTTAAATTATTTTTTTTTTTTATAATCAGGCCACAATTACACCCTACCATAATATAAAATAAATAGGTCCAGATGACCAAATGGTCACCATCTACATGTGCACAATGCCACCAAAGTCATACTATATTTATTTGTATGAGTGAGTATTTAATTTAGTTATAACTTTATTTCAAAGCTTTACATATTGATTTAAGGTCTTTAGTAAGAAAGGTTTAAAGCAGAACTACAGATTAAAGTGAAGAAAAAGACATTGCCCTATTCTACAGCTCAAGTGAGAGAAATAGTGGGTGAAAACAGGGTCTATCCACAAGATCATATGCAGAAAGAAGTGCCCATATCCCAGCTTTCACACAGAAAGAAATTAATTTATTTATTTTAAAGGAGAAGTTTTATCCATCACCAAATGAGTCAGAAGTAGTAAACTTGCTCATTTAAAATTGTTACTGTATACCAGAAAAAAAGTTCTTGTGAAAACGAATTGCAATCTTTTTAGCTATTTTAGCTGGGAAAATTGAATTATCCTGAATTTCATCAGAAAGTACTAATCTTCTAATTAAAGCTTCATTCCAGACTTGAAGCTGTTCAATAGTAGATAGTCTCATGAGGGTATGGTATTACAGATATTAAATGTTTGGGATTGAATGCAAATATCCATGATCTAAAACACACTGGTCGATGCAGAAGAAAATAAATTGCACATTGTATGTTAAGGGTACAACTGCAATTGATTTTTTTTAAGTCTCCTGTACAGTAGCAAATATCTTTCCAAAAGAGTCACCGTGTTTCTGATGATGTGAAGAGAAGTTACTCTGAAATTATGAGTCTCAGTTTTTCTGTGTTTGGAAGTACAATCCATGGGACATTGAATATCAGCTATTTTTGGGTACAAATAGTCTTATTCAAAATTTCTGTGAAAAACTGTTCAGTGGCGGTGGCAGGTAGCTCAACCACAATAAAAATTTTTTTAAAGCACAACTCCATCTAGGAATTCACCTTTACTTGCTGGAAACATATTTTAAATTTAAAACTAATACACAGTTTGATGAGGTTTAAAGCTGGCATAGCACGCTAACAGAGCAGGAAAGAAGATACTGCTGAGCTTTACGCTCATCTTGTCCTGCAAAGGGATAGTGATAAGAAAACGTGGATTTGAGACTGGAGACAAACCACTGCTGGTTGCCGGAGCTGATGTACAAATGAGGCCAAAAGAGGCATTTTTGGTTAACAGGCAGCGCCGCTGCAGCACCCTGGAGAGCAGACGAGCTGCCGACAGGAACTCGCTGCTATTTCCAACCTAAAACACAAACCCCACCTTCTCCGACCACCCAGTGAATTGTTTGGGTCTTCAATCAACTCTAGAGGTAGTCGAGGAAAATACAGGAATTAAATTATGAATATTTAATCCGTCAACTGCCAAAAAAATAGATAAGATTATTGCTTTAAAAATCCGATTATTAGGACAGCCTGGAGTTTGGTGAGGTCGACGAGTGCTCATTATGAAAACCTTCTCACTGTGCCAGTGCTGGGAAACAACCCCGTGGGGTTTCATTCTGTCCTAGCTCACAGGGAAGGGAATAAATTCAGATGCTCACAATGACAGTATTAGAGTTTTAAATGACTCATATGCTTTATGCTAGATTTCTTCATAGGGTCAGTTACAGTCTCTAATATCTAAAGTTAATACCATAATTTTTAATGTTTATTACCCAACAGAAAGGATGAAGTATTACTAAATTACACTGGAGATGAAAGTGTCAATAAATGATAAAAAACAAGGCCTACGAAGGGCTGGATCTTCAATAGGTATAGCAGTAGAGGTTTTTTTGTTTGTTTGCCTTTGGCAAAGAACAGCTTGTTATTTTAGTATTCACATTTTGGTTTATTTTAGCTTCTTTTCAGTGAAAAATAATTTTTCTTCTGAAGTTTATTTGACCCTTAAGCATATATCTATAAAATACTTAGGCCACCATATTTCTAAAATCTGAAATAATATCGTTAGAAGACGCCAAATGTTATTAATTTTCTCCTTCAAACTACAACACTTAGGTAAAGGTAGTGACATTTAATTATGGTGTTGAACAAGATGGTAAAGCTCAGGCCTTCCATGAACATTTGTTTTCATATTCTAAAATGTAATAATATTTTTAGCTCAAAGCATAAACACACCAAACACATCCTTCTAGTTAAAGACCAATGTGTAAAGAAATGCAACAAAAGCAATATTGAAGCCAGTTCTGCCAACTCAATCATTTGCCTTTCTGTAACTAGGTGAGAACATAAGGAAGAATGGATGGTCCTGGATTCAGGTACTTAAGAGAGTGTAGATGAGATGTGTGATGAAAAATAGACAGACCATAATTTCAACTCCTTGGCCAAAAGGTCAAAAGGAAGTGGAATAGGTCAGACTGACTATTATTGATGCCTTAGGAGAGAGAGTTAAGACATGATTCTCTACTGACACATTTAGGTGACAGCTCCCTGTGTGCCTTCACATCAAAAATGATTTGCCGTGAGGATTTTCTGACATTTGAGCATCACTGGGGATGAGTGAACAGACTGGTTCTATATCCACAAGTGATCTGGAATGTCAGAACAAGTTGGGATACAAGGTGTAACCCTGTGAGAGAAGGGGTGGCTGACACAGACTGAAGACTGGCTGGAGGCAAGGTCAGCCCAGAGCAGAGGGGCATCATCTAAACCAGATCATGACCCCTTCTTAATAGTCTTGTGATCCTTCAATAGCAAAATCACCAACTAGTTTAAACTGGGTGGCTTAGTCACCACACACTGACCTGCTGCCCCTAATTCCCATGGCTGTCAGTGTCAAGAACGTCTTCACTTTTCAGCAGCCGCTGCAGGGGAAACAATTGCTTGGTAACACCAGGTTGTGGATTTCCATGCCATATTCAGGAAGAAATTCCTCTTTGTATAATACTAAAGAAAGGCTATTAACATTTGCAAGTGAAATGATCTTGCAGAATGATTTCCCTTCTGCAGAGCATGGCTGCAAATGACTTCTGTACTCTTGCTTCTATCTTCAGCAGTAGAAAATGCTGCTTGTTGTGGATATCTTAAATTTGCAGAGCCACTTGCAATGTATCTGTTAAATATTTCTGTCTTGCAAGGAAAACAATACCCTGGCTCTTATCAATATCTCTCAGGCACTCATTTATGCAAGCAGGAAAAGATGTATGTATATATCCAAGGGCATAAGAACCCAAAGCATTTGAATTTTGAATTATAGGACTATCAGAACACACTGGCCTTTTTCTAACTATCCCCTGTGAGCTCCTGTGTGACTTTTCTCAGAACAATGAGATTGCATCTCAAATGTACTTGGGAAAGAGAGATCTGCTGGAAGAAATAAAAACACGAGCAAAAAGGTCATCTACTTCTTTAGGGAGACTGAGTCCCAAGAGCACAATAAAGAATACTGTTAATATTTTGAAAACACTGATAAGACTGTGACAACTTCTCCCATTCTTGTAGGTAGTGAATTTCTGGGAGGCATTCATTGAGCTATTCTTGAAGTCTTTTTTAGAGGAGAAAGAGGAAAATAAGTAAGAATGGAATTCTTCAACCAAATCTACAACTACATACTAAAAATAACTCTGATGTTTTTTTTTACCCCAGAAAGAGTTCTTTGACCTACATTTTTTCAGCTATCGGTGAGATCAAAATATCAAAATATAAAAATAGAACAAGCATTGTAGCACTTTTCCTAACCAAGTGCAAAAGCACATTTCAGCCTGGGGAATCTTGCTGAGTTTGTTATGCTCATCTGGTAGATCCAAGAATTTCCCCTTGAGTGAATGAGTTTTGGCTGAGTGTAAAGACTTTTTGCATAGCTGAGGGAAAAATCAACAACTGTGTTCATGTCTGATTTGATGAAGTACATCCCATCCTTACTTCAGTTGTGGCAGCAGAATGAGACATATGGTTCTTAAGTCAGCTGCCATGCACTCAAGCAACATCACTTAATCACAACATTTCTTGATATCACTAGCTCTTCCCAAGAAACATCCTGAAGAGTCTGCTGCAAATATATTAGAAGAAATAGATGGGATAGGTACAGTCCTTTCACTGGGGTTTTTTTGTGTTTTTTTTTTTTTTAATAAAAATTTTGGTAACTTTCATATGACTCACTGGACAAAATATTGTCTTTATACAAAGAGCTCAGATGGTCTGAAAACATGTAGAATGGAGAAAATAAAATGAAAACTAAGTTGGTTTATATGGCACTGCTGAAGTACTTTCTGTACTTAGTTAGCCATCTTGCACTTATTCCAAGAAATGTTCTGTAAAAAAAGGAATGAATTTCTGAAAGAGGTCTATGCATTATCTAATATAACTAAATTTGTTAGTAGGTGGAATTGTAGGATAGCATATCTTTAAGATATTTTCCAGATCTTCATTTGACTATATAGTTAAAATCAGTCTGTCTTAATGAGGTTGGGAAAAGTTCATACTGAGGGTCAAGGGAGGACTTCATCATCCCTGTTTTCATCCTCAAGAGAGTGAAGTTCAGTGCTGCAACTGCAGTGGGAAAATCTAGAGAAGTGAGGGTGGAGAGGAGTGAAAGCATGGACAGCTGGGGAGCTGTTAGGGGGCACAGGGACATGGGCAGTCTCTGCTGAGACCTCCCCAGTGTCTCCTGATGTGGAGGAGAGCCCAGGGGGATTTAAGAGATGTTGTGATGTTTTGCAAATGGGATTGATTTCTTTCTTCTCTTTCTTCTGAAAGACCACTTTTTACCACCACAATTTGGAGTCTCCTCTGATGCCTTCCCTCAGTCATCTATTTTTATACTAATTCTAGACACTATTTGCTGGCCCTGCTTGTGGACCTCCCATCTGTCTCTCCCTTGGATTTTCACCAATCAGTTCACATCTTGCTTGAAACAAAATGCTCAGATCATACTCACTATTCCAGATAAGGCTTTCCTTCCTGTGTTTAACAGGCTGTATTTTCTTGTTATAGTTTCATATGTAGACATTATATAATACTCATACACTGAGACTGGGTTTGCTTTTTTCATAACAGCTTAGCACTGCTGACTTGTATGCTGGATGCTTTTATTTCAGTGGAAAATCTTCTCAGTTAAACACTTCAAAGTCATAGTATTTTGTGGAATAATATAACTCAGTTTGTCCCGTTGCCAATGAGGACTAAAGTAAACTGATTTCAAATTGAAGAGAGTGCATACAAATAGCTCAGCTGATGTGCAGCAATCTGATTTATGCCTCTCTGATTTAAGATTAGAGCCTAAGATAGTCTTTTCTCAAAATAACAGAAGTGGATATTGAAAGTTTTGCTTCAGAGCAAAGAGATGCAGCTGAGGAACAGGATCTGAACTTTTCTGAAGTCCTACTGAACTCAAAAGCAAAATCTATTTTTTCTTTCTATTTCTTAACCATTCTGAATTGTACATGATTATCAAATATGCAATACTACACTGTGGACATTTACTGTAGGAGCTGACTACAGAAGGTCAAGTGCATGACTGAGTCAGAGAGGCTTTTTGTGGGGAATGGACATCCTGTCATTTTCCAAATCAAACACTGACAAACCCCACCACAGAGATATTTTCAGTCAGAGGCTTCCTGACAAGCTCATAATTTCCATTGCCATTATTAGTATCTTCCTCTTTCCCCAGGTTTTGTTATGACCTCGAGACAAGGAAGCTTCTACATGAATACAATTAGCATTTGCCATGGATCAGCTCATCTGTCCAGAATCACTCACTCATATTAGAACAGAATCGATGTTCAGGACATCAAACTCCTACAGCCCTCCAAGTACGGCTTCACCAGGGCTGCCTCCTGCCTGAACAATTAACAGCAGCATTACAGCAGACAACACAAGAGTAAATCAAGCTTCTCCTGGGAGGATCACCACTCTCTTTTTCCCTAGCAGAAGGTCTTCTGTTGCTGTCTAATACCTATTATACTCCTGAGGGTTGATGGAGAGGGTAGCAGAGGTTGTAACACACCAACAGAAAAGGTTAGGATATTTTAGGTTTGGAGTTATTTTTTTCAACCTGCATAATTTATGGAAGAAAAACTGGCTGGCAGTGTAGCAGTCCCAGAATGGGACTTGTGCTGTTGGTCACCATCAAAGGTCTGGTCCATTGGGTGTTGTTCGTCCTCATTTTGTTCCTTTTCCTATTTGGAGCTGCTCTGTCTAGTTCCTGACATGTCTAAATTGTCTCCCAGACCAGCACTGACAATGACAGGTGCAACCTTTAGTCACTTGGAGAATGTCCTTCTTTTTATATCGTCCTTCATTCAGCCCAAGGTAGGCAAAGCACACAGGGAGAAGTGACATCTTTGATCAGACCAACTGACGTGGTTGGCAAGGGGAGCAGAGAAACATTCAGGCGTGGAGATCTCCTGCAGGGTAAAACTGCTCGGGGCTCTGCCCATATTTTCTGACAAATCAGTTCCCCTCAGAGCAACTGAGATTGTCCATATCATCCCCAATTTTTTAGGATGGAAAGTTTTGCCTGCCTGGTTTGGTATCACACAGTAACTGTCTTGGTTGTGGGTCTGAAGCCTCTATCCCTTTTTAAAAAATATTTTATTATGACAGCTGCAGTGGCTGAAACTCAAGGGACACACGATGTGTTTCATCTTCCTTTTCAACACTATCGGCAAGGCAGATAAAAGCAGCAGTGAGCAGTGTCTCATATTGGATATTCTTCCCTTACCCTCTTGAAGCTTTGCATGTAGACACAGAGTAATTGCACTGTAACTGATTATATCATAGTGCTACCTGAGATGACATCGTATTAGTAGAGCAGAAGGAGCACATGGACAATGCATAAACAGCCCCCCCTTCCATACCTTCGCATGGATTTTGAGCTGTAATGTTCAGAGAGTGTAATTCTGTTAGCACGAGGCTGATATCTGCACAACCATATTAATTACAAAGATCATGAAGAGGTGCAGGATGAGCATATTTATGTGAACTCCAAAGTGCACTGGTAGACATGTGAAAGTATCTAACATGATGTGTATAAATACATGCATTGTCCACATGATTCACATTAGTATTGAAATTGTAGCTTTCATCCTTTATTATGGGCTTTAAATTAACTATAAAATATCCAGAAATAGTCTCTAACCCGTATATCTTTTCTGAACCCTTCCTGACTCTGGAAGCAGGGGAGTAAATGTGGTGTTCCAGTCTCACAGGGCTTGTGGTCCTGTCTAGATGCAAACAGCTAGTATTTATAGAGCTGTGATCCAGATGATGACTTCGTTTGTCATCTCTCTGCCCCCTCAACACTAACCATGAAGCACCTCTGCACCCAGAGTGCTGCAAAGCTTTAAAAGCAGATGAGCAATAGCTCAGGACAGCCTTTTTCACTTTTGTCAGAGAAATACTGACATTAAAACTCTTTGCCTCAAGCACAGTTTCCTACAGTTAACCATGATTATACGGGTCTGGATAAAGGTTTTTGTAGCCAAAATTCTTTAAAAAAGCAGAAGCCCTGTTCCAAAAAGGAATTATATACTTGGTGTTGGGTTTACATTTACAGTGTGTCTCTGTGAGAATATACAGACAAAGTGAATTGGATTAACTGAAGACAAGAGTTATAGAGCTAGAGAGTTAAAGTCAAGAGTTTTCTTCCTTTTCTCTCCCTACCACCATAGATTTGCTTTTGAATAAGAACATCCATCCTGGGTTTAAAGGGCTTTAACTAAAATCTCTTAAATACATACTTCTATGCTAAGTGCCCCTTACAAATATACCCATATTAAGGCCCTCAAACCAAGGATATAAATCACTTAATAAGGTATGTTGTGGTGTATTAATCTCAGTATAATCTAATTTCACATCTAAGGTATTGAGAACTGGCTGCTAGCCACGAAATAGAGACAGTATCCTTCATTAGG
>JAOXNG010000057.1:5768480-5779492 GCA_028566535.1 Scolopax minor | reverse complement strand
TTTCTTGCAAATTGCTTCCCTATATTTGTTCTGCAGAGAGCTTAAAAGTTTACATTTAATTCACACCACCTGGGGCTGCGAGATAGACAGATCAGACGCAATTATAACCACTGTTCCAGTAAATGCACATGTTAGAAACGACTGTACACCTGCATTAGCTCTAGCAATTTGAAATCCAGCATTCTGCAATAATGTAAAATGAACTAACAAGTAACCAAAAAAATCACCATAATAACCTACAGCTTCACAAGGCTTCTGTGGCCTCTTCCTTTCTTCTGGTCTTAGGGAAAGTTCTGTTCTTCATTTTCTAGGTAAAGTGAGCAGTATACCCCTGCATCCCTTTCATTTGACCATTTTTCCCAGCTGTGCCTTATTGGATCTGAAAAGTACCATCTTCCTCTCCTTACAAACCTTGGCAATTCATACATATTTCTCACAAATAGGCAAGAAAATAAGAGCAGACTCTCTTTGATTTCTCTCAGCTGAAAAGACAGATGTAGGTATAAAAGAGATACAATGAGATGCATTTTATCTTCCCGACTATTTGATTTGTCAGTTCAAGTCAGTATTGTGTATCTTTAGATTTGCTTATTGTTCTACCTGTTATTACTAATGAAGTGAGATTAATAAATACAGTGCACTGGTTTTACAGACATTAGCATCCAGGACCTGCAGTAATAGGGCAATTCAAACGTACCGAGAAAGGACAGTTTTCATTTCTATCTAAAAAGGCTTCCTCTTTTGCTGATAAGATCCAGCTTCCCCCACCCACTGTAGCTGAAAGCTCTTTCCCCTCAAAAGTCAGTTCATAAAAGGGGGCTTTCCTTTTTTCCTTCTAGACCATTAGAAATGACTGTTTCTTTCTTTTTATAAAATAATACTGCAGCCATAAGAACACGCTTACACTTAAAAATCATATATTTTCAAGCTTTACTGCACTGTCCCAAGAGTTTACCTGCTTTGCTGGGAAAAGCTGCTTACACCTATTAAGGGTCAGGACAGAAGATTATTTAATTAGGTGGCAGCCCTCACCCTGGGTTAACAGAGAAGGAAACGGATCCATACAAATTACATCCAGCTAAGTTTGCGAGTAAGAGATGTTTATATGAAGACAAGGCAAGAACAAAGAAGGATATGCTTGGGTTATCAAATGCTATATTAAAAAAAACCCTCAAAACTTAAGAGGCATATAAGGCATCACAAAAAGCACTTTAAAAGAAGCATGCTATGGAAAAAACTGCAGCTAGAGTCCAGACACATAAGCAGGAATACAAATTGATTTCCAGTTATTAGCTCAAGCACTAGACAAGCCATATGATTATTGCTAATAACAGTGAAGAACCCAAACAGCTACAAAGTTTACATACCTATTTATTGATCTGTAGCTAAAACAGCTTCCAATTACATGGAGATGCATATTTAGCCTCCTTTGAACAGTCACAATCACATCACAGCTTTACTAAAACTCAAAGCTGACAAAACACAGCATTGTCTGAAACTTACTCTAAGAAAACATTCCTATATTTTCTTATAGGTATACTTCTATAGGTAAAAAATACCTATACTTGCAGAAATACTAGTCAGAAATACAGTGATATAACGCAAATTGTTAAATGCAAGTAATGGCTTTCTACAGAGTCTTATCTACACACTAACAAATGCCATCTTCCATTTTAAGCTTCATTTAGAAGTTGGATAGAAAAGTATCTTTGCCACATTCACACAGCAAAAATATTAAAAATTAAATAGCACATCTTTGTACCGCATCTAGTAGTTCAAAACTGCATCACAAGATAAAAATTATCTTTTCGTAAGTTCTTGGCCACCTCTACTTGGAACCTAAGAAGTAACAATTAAGGTACTGTATTCCTCATTTCTGTTCATTATACTGCCATTATATTATGCAATAGAAATTCTAACCATACTCAACTTAATTTAGCTGATTTTACTGCAGATTTGCATCTGCCAGATAAGGCTACAGTGACACAGATGTATGCAGCAAGACTGTCTGACATCAGAATTTCTCTTTCTTTTGGAGATCTTAAGTTAATTGTTGTCACTTTGATTTTTTTGGCTGAAGTACAGCCAGTTTTAATACTAGTTTTCAGTAAAATCTAGGAACGTTTTACTACTAGAAACTCTAGCAATTTTGTTTTTCCCCAAAAAGCAGAGTAGTCCTAGCCACCTATATCTATTAATAAGAAAATACAGGAAATTCCTTCCCTGGATCAGACCATTTTATCACATCTAACGTCTCACTGTGGCCAGGCCCAGGTTCTTACTGGCCAGGCCTTTTTTGCTGATTTGCTATTAACTCAAAGTTTACAATTTTTACAAAATTTACAATAATTTACAAAGTTACATATTAGCATTCATTTTTCTTTCTTCTACTGCAAATTAGCTTCTCTTCACCACACTTAGCTTCACACATCACCATGTTCTTCATTTACTTACTTTTGCTAGATTTTTCTGTGCAGTCTCCCTAATCCACTCTTCATTCTTCCCAGTCAAGCTGAACCCTTTCTGCAGATGTGGAGGCATACCAAGTATCATTCTCCAAGCAGAACTTTTGTCAGTCATTAACAATTTCCAAGAACTACACATTTATTGCTGTGCTTTGCTCCAATCTTTTAGATGAGACCTTCAAACCTGTTCTTGAACTTCATGGTCACCCTTTATCTGGTTTCCTGAGCAGCCTTCCATATAGGAGATTCCCCATTCCTCTTAGCATTTTCAAACCTGAAAAACCAGTACTGAATTTCAAGATTCCAGGTTTCTCCAGAAACTCTTAAGGTATCCTTTGCTAGCCATAGGCTAGCTCAAACTCCCATAAACAGGGCAACAATGACAAGGCAGTTCCTTTTCCAAAAGGAGCTGAAGGGAGAAGAAACTGCCTTTTCAAACTGGAAGGCTCATGGTCAGCTATGGTCCTAAAAAATTAACCTGCTTTTAAGTAATACAGTCATCCCTTCCCCCACAAATTAGGTTGCCATTCACCTTGCACTTAGCAGGATTAATTTGCATTTCCCTGGCAAAGTGCAGAGCTATTGTGAGCCAAACAGCAAATGCCTAAAAAAAAAAAAAAAAAAAAATCACCGTGGTTCTGAATCTTCTCTTTGGCAACATAAGTACAATCGCATTTTATATGCAATTATTATTTTCACATCAGCACTTAATTTGTCACAGTGTTACACGCTGTGTCATGGTGCTCCAAAATAAACACATTCAGCAGAATGAGCACAGAGAGAAGAGCAAAACCAGCAGAGGGAATGTCAAGTCAACCTATCTCTACTCACTATTTCACTTTACCCTTCACAGAGTTTTTTAAAGACATCACCTGGCCTACTTAAAACTTTACAATATATAGAGATCACTCCCTGAGGGTCAGCCTTACTTATGCAGTTGTATTGCCCTAAATCTTGCCTCCAAGGTGTTACTACATCTTGGCATTCAACTGTTATCAGTTATTTTGTGAGTTATCTAGAGTACAAAGCATTAACTAGTGGTGTGAAACCACAAACATACACATAAACAATTTAAGAATCATCTCATCACAATTCCTTTAGCTTTGTATAATTAACACTACTGAAACACAACACCCTAAAATCTGGTTCCGAGCACCAGACAGCCTCTTCTGATATAATATTAAAAAACTTGAGGAAAGCTAATGTAAGGAGAGCAGGCAGCACTCAGACCCATGATTCTAAAGGCCCACCTATGCTGAGCTTTCACCCTGCCTAGAGATTTTTTAAAAATATTTTGCTAAGAGCAGAAGTAACACAAAGGAAAAAGCTAAAAGCAGCAAGGGCTCTAGCAGCATGGCTTATGAAACAGCTAAGGGCAACCAGCTTAAGTAGAGGTTGTGTAGGAGAAGGACAACCAGTAGCTGTACCAGGCCCTGAAACACCTGAAGGAACCTTCCCTTCAGCCTAAGGGAGTAGGCACAGGCCTGTCTTCTGGTAACACTCAACACCTAGGACCTTACAAAAGGGACCTCCTGGCGGCAGAGCATCCCCTCAGAGACACCCCAACCTTCACACAGCCTCCCCCCTCTCCACTCCCAAGGAAACCAGCAGAGCCGCATCGCTTTCTTGTCATGCTGAGTTCCCTGCAACTTCAGCAAGCTGTTTGTTGATTTGTTTTCCTTGGTGGACTGAGTGACTTACCACTGGGAGCTCTAGGCTTTCTTCTACCCACCCTGAGGACGAAATCAGAGGGCTTCTCTGTTAAAACATCTCACTTTTGACACATTTCTCAAGATACTGTCTGAGATATGAGAGCTTTGGCTGAAGGCAAAGAATTGTGCAATGTGAATGAGGAGACTTTCAAATTAATGCATGGAAAACTCTGTGGGACCTCGCAAGCTTAGAGACTCCTGTGTACGTTTTTCTCTGAACAAAGACTACAGGGTAGCAATAAATAATTTGTACATACATATGAGTACCCTGGATGCATCTCTTAACTCCTCTATCAATAAGCCTCCTTTACTTTTAGAATGTGACTTTAGTATACGTTTGGGATTTTTTCTTCCTTTCTATAATGAGTTTTATTGCCAGGACTTGTCAGGTTTTAGTAAATGCAGCAATGAAGATGTTGGGACCTCAGTATGTTCATATTAAGACTGCACAGCCCTTCTTTCCTGTCAGTTTCCAATAAGAGAAAAATGGCTTTTACCTTCAGGTTCAGGTGGAAAGGGTGGCTTGCAACCCTCCCTCCAAAACTAGAATCACTCAAGGTAAAGGGAAAGGAAATCTCCATATGCAGACATTATTGAACTATTGTCCTGGAGATAGTATGTTTTCGTCAAGTACGAGTTCTGAGATCTAAGAGAAAGGGAAGTAAGTGAAAGTGGAAGAACTGATGGATGACTGAATATAATTGCTTGGAAAGCATCTATTTGAAACTTTTTTCCAGAAATTAAGTATATAGTATCTTGTTGGTTAATTCACTATTTCTATCCTTAAATCTAGACATTTATTTAAATGAATACCAAGACTGAAACAGTTGCAAACAGAGTAATGAAGGCTTTTTGGGCATTAAAAATTAACTGCATCAGCAGTTAAAAGAGCTGCAGACCTTGTTCTGAGGATCTGATGTTTGTACCAAGCAAATCTGTAGAAACTATAAGAGAGAATAAAAATCAGTCAGTGCATGAAGTGTAAATATGAGATATAGCAGAAAGATCAGCACAGATTTTTTTTATTTGCAAGTTTATTACAGTCTTTTGAATATGTCCATGAGCAGATGATTACACATGGGACTTTCAAAAATCTTTAGAAAAGATTCCTTACCAAAGGCAAGTAAAAACTGTCATGACCTAAGACAGAAGATCCCTCAGAGATTAATATTGTGTTGAAAAATGGGTAACAAATGCTAAGAATTAATATTCTGTTTTCACAAATATATTTCACATTACATTAAATTCTTGCCATTCATTTCCAAAGGGTTGTACCTGAGCTGGGAAGGATGCCGAGAGGAGCGGCAACATCCATCTGCAAAATGAAACAACTTCCACAGAAAAAGAGTAAGTAATCTAAAGCCCTTCAACTTGGAAAAGAAACTGTGGGAGGGAAGGGGGGAAGTGACACATTTTGCAATACCATGAGTGGTACAGAGAAGGTCATTAAGGAGTGGCTGTTCATTATTTCTCACAGTATGAAAGCTACAGTGAAATTGTTTGGTATCAGGTTTAAAAGCATACAAAAGCAAGTTCTTTTAAGTGCATGATTAAATCATTAAACTCAACGCCATTGAGTTCAAAGTATAAGGGTGTTCAAAAAGGATGTAGAAACACTCACGGGACACCATCAGCCTACGACATCCTAAATCAGGTGGTTGCGAAATGAAGCAGATAATTAATGACATTGTAAGTTGAGGATTTTACCTCTGACAGTTATGTCCCAGTAGTCATTCCAGAAAAACTACGTCTCTGGAGAACCTGCTTCCTTGGGTTGCTTTGGATGGAGAGGGACTGCTTACAAATTTCTTTGCTTTTCCCTCTTCTGTTTTACTTCTCACATTTACCATTAAACTAGCATTGACATTTCTGTACCATCTGGCTTTTTTTTTTTTGTTGGGTTTATGTTGTGTTGGTTTTTTTTTAAGGGACTGGAGGAAGAAAGATTTAGGGTAAAACCAGAGTTTGTGTTGCTAACCAGCAGTCAAGGAAGTGAACAGGGGGAACCTACACTGAAACACTTTTGCCAAGGGAGTTGGGGTTTCAAGAAGAGGTTTTAAGTCTTGCAAAAAGCAGGGGAAATCTCCACATGTCTGAAAGGTGGGTTGGTTCTGGCACAGCTAGACATATTCTCCACAATGGCTGCTTCAGCAAAGAGGCACAGTGGTAGACAGCCCAGGAACTGCTGACATGCAGGTTACTGCTTTATTCATCTCTCTAGAGGCCAAGAAATATTCAGACAAATAGGTTGTCCATTTTAAGGACTAGAAGGAAGTTTGAAGTCCCTCTGGACCTGCAGCCTCACATGTTTTAAGGTACAGGTTGGTATGTTTGAATCAGGCTACTGTGAAGGGAGAGAACTGGACTTGCTGGCAGGGAGATATCTCTGTGCTTCTGTTGGATTCATCTTATTAGGCTTTGGAGCCTGGGAGAGGCTATTTCCAATTAGGAGAAGTTATCAGCCTGGAAAACAATGAAAAAAGATTTCCGGTGAACGCTTCATGCACATAGTTTGTGGCATTCATAATCTTATCACACAGTTTCTTGCAATGTCTCACATTTCCCAGACAATTGGGTTTTTTTCCTAACTTATACCAAACAGCTTAAAAATTCAGTCTGCCCTTGCTGACCTTGTGCAGCTGAGAAAAGAGGTCATGGCTGACATTATCAGCTGCAGTGATTTCAGATACAGTGCTGGACTGTTGTGTAAGCAGAAATTTATACTTTTGAATTTGGTTAGAAGAGCATGTTAAATGCCCAGAGAAAAAGCCTGGGTTGGAGCCTGGCCAAC
This sequence comes from Scolopax minor, assembly GCA_028566535.1. Classification (NCBI taxonomy): domain Eukaryota; kingdom Metazoa; phylum Chordata; class Aves; order Charadriiformes; family Scolopacidae; genus Scolopax; species Scolopax minor. The sequence continues at coordinate 5,772,524 of JAOXNG010000057.1, read as the reverse complement.
TGGTACACATTCAAAGTGACTTCAGCAGGGGCAGAGCTGGGGGCTGACATCAGCCTGGCCAGACAAGATCATGCATGCATTGACACACAGATCACCCCCGCTTCACTTCTGGGATGACAGGAGAAGAAGACATATGAGCCATGAACAATATCGTATATTGATCCTTCGCAGCATGTAATTTATGTAAATTACACTTAATGTATGCAGATAGAACTGACATTTTCTCCTGGACTGTCTATCTCCAAAACTTTCCCAGAATGATCAGATTATGACTCCACAGAGCAAGAACATCTCTTCTCAGTCCCACAGACCAGATAGTTGTTTATTGTTGGTGCAAGCAATTTAGTTATTAATTCCCAGGGTTAATATACAATATCAGGCCATTACACTGCATTGTATCACACTTACTGAATAACATTACATGTGGTTTATATTTAATTTCAAATCCATTTCTAATTTTGCTGCGGTGGAGTTACATGACCGAACAAGGCTGTGGATGTTATCTGCTGTGTTTGTATTTCACTGAGCGGCTTCATTTCATCCTTTGCCTGTCTTTTCCTTCCCAACTCCACTATTCCTTTTATGTCCACACAGCTACCTCCAGGTAAATATTTGGTAATCAATGTTCTTTGTCTATTGCAGGCCTTCTGCAATAGAGACTTCTTATTCAACTGTTTCAACAACTAATTAAACCACATAACAACAATGAAGGGATTTAATCTTATTCTACATATTACTGTTTGGTTGCTTTATGATGGTTCCTAAAGAGACATTGTGGGCTGAGGCGTAACATGGTGTTAAGAAAAAGAGATGTAGACCTACATGGGGCACAGTACTAACCAAGTGTTTTAGGATCTAAAGGACTACACAGAGATTTAGAGGACCTGAATGAATGCAGCTGTACTGCAGGGTTTTCTTCATGCCCTTAGTCAAGTCACTCAAACATTAAAGTCCTGCAGCAATTCGGGAGTACTTTCAGAAGTGATGTCAACCCTTAAGAGTTCTCCGGAGCCTCACTGGAAGCCAGTAGGATTCATTACCCTAATCCTTCACATGCTGAGACACCTGAATTTCATCCAAATTTTTGATCTGTGGATACAGGGATCTCACTATTAAAGTTACATGGGAGCTTGTAGAGCAATGCAAACAGCAGTTTTGCTGGTAGTGGTCAGGGAAGAGTGGATGCAAGATGCTCATCCAGGGTCTTCTGCCTGGATGAAGCCAGATTGTCAGGACAATCCCAAATTCTGCCTTCCTGCCTCTCATTGGCCAGAATGAGAGAAGACAAATCTTCCCTGGCAGCACTGAAAAGCCAGACCCTCCCCTGCAGTTCTGGTGCATGAAATCCAGCGAATGAAATGAAACGAATTTGTTTCTCCTGTGAAAATCAAACCTAAAATATTTAACAAAGCACAATAAATAGGGGAAAAGCAGGACAAGGGTAAAGTTCTGAAAGCTCAGCACTGCAAGGCAGGAATTTGAGGGAGTGTCTATGCTCAGATTAGGCTGTTCTGGGCCTTTAGCCTTTTAAAAGTTCTCTCAGTTTTCACAGTCTTTATAAAACCGGTTATTTCCCTCTTATCTGCCTCCCTTTAAATTCATGTTGTTTCCAGTCCTCAGTGCTAGGGAGAATGTTTGTGCTGGACTGGGCAGGAGCAGGGCAATTGCTGAAAAGGCTCCTGTAAGTATTAACAATAATAATGTGCACTTTATAACCATGGTTAGTATTAAAAGACATTTGACAAACACTGGACTTGGAATTAAAGGCTTTTAAAGCCCCAGCCAAGCTATTTGCAATTAGAACACAGTAATGTACATTCATTTCGTATGTAAGTTGAGCTCACAAAAAATCTCCTTTTTTGTCCATTAACAAAACCACAGTATCCCCATGAACAAGTCCCCTTAATCTCACAGTGCATAGTCTGTGATCTTATCCTTAGAAAAGCTGTGCAATGTCATGCAGCTCCAAGAGAAACAAAAGCAAAGTCCAAAGGAAAATGGACTCTCTCCCAGAATAAATAGCACTGATTTGGGGGCACACCAATATTTGAGGGTTGTTGCAGCTTGAATGAAGTGTATGATGTACTTAGATCCCAGAAAAGTGCAGAGAGCTCAAATTCCTCCTGCTCCTGTATGAAAATGAACAGAAGTCAGAATTAAGGAGTTGAGCATGAGCAGAGCAGTGACTCTGTTACCTCTCCCTGTCTCGAGTGCCTGTCCATGTAGGCTCAAAAAAAGAGAGCAAGAGGCAGAGTGCACAGAAAGTAAGTGTATCTGATGAGGCTTAGTGCCTGCTTTGCCTTTGTTTCACTCTCCTTATTTCAGGATTTAGATTTTTTTCTCATCTCAGAAGTGTGTATGAAAGATGCAGGAGTCAACCTCTGCTCCCCAAGCAGTTCACCCTGGAGGGACCGGGGTCTGTCTTTAGACAGTCTCCTCAGGCTCCCTCCCACCAGCACAGGGCACATGAGCCATAAGACTGAGGGAATCCTCCTGGGCTGGGGTGACCAACCCCAGCTGAATTACATAGACCTGTCCGTAAATGCATCCAACAGCCTGCCCTCATTACTGCTGTGGAGACTCTCCAAAAACCCTTGCCTCTGACAATTAAAAACTTTCTAACTTCTAGACTAAGTCTGTCCTCATTGGATTTTTTGTCCTTTAGCTCCTTTTACACAAGGTCCACCACGCATCCAGCATGGTTCAGGAACAGTTATTCTCCACCTAGGCTTTCTCTTACGACATTCCTAATGTTTTTCTTCTCTTGAAAAACAGGTTGTTTGTATTCCCTGGTCAAGCAGTAGAAGCTTTGCAGGACTGGAAGCAAATGTTCCAATCTGAATTACTTTCCTGAATGGAGCCTTATTTCATTTTCTGGTGGTTGGGTCACTGTGAAGGCTTTAGAGCCAGCCAAAATGAAGCACTGGGCAGCAGAAATCAGGCGGGCTTTCAGCTGTTTAAATACAATTCATCCTGCTCTTTTGGGTAAACTGTGTTGTCTCTTTTTCATAAACGAATATTCATGGATCTTACCAAGTGGAGAGTTGCCCAGATAGCCTTTGGTCACAGGCAATTTCACTGAATGTCACTGAATTTTTTAGAGTTGGAAGGGACCATAGAGATCATCTAGTCCAACGCCCCCGCCGAAGCAGGATTGCCCATGGCTAGAGCATGTCACTCAGAACTGCATCCGATGGGTTTTATCAGTGTTAGGTTGATGGCTGGACTCAATGATCTGAAAGGTCCCTTCCAACCTGGACCATTCTATGACTCCATGGAACACCTCCAAGAAGACCACAATCTTCTCCAAAACTAGATCAAAGGTTACATCTCCAAAATGCCTTGTTAGACCACAACCACATCAAAAGGAACATGATCATCCCGACACCTCTCAAGATGAAGCCACCATCAAGAACTGCACCAGCAGGAGCAGCAGGGGCTCCCCTTGGTGATGCACAGCTCAGAACAACCCAAAATCCCTGCAAAGCCAAACCTGAGGCACAGCCGTGCATCCTCTGAGCAGGAAACACAATCTAGGACACAGATCCTTAGACAACAACCTCTTCAGGGACCCGATTCCCGTAATCACGTAGTTTTTAAACTTCCGCATTGACTTTAATTAAAAAAATAAAAAAAAAAAATGCAAATATAATAAAGAATCTTCCCCCATCCTTTGGCTAGCTAAAATCACATAAAAGCTCCCAGCTCTGGCAGGTGCCAACGGGCAGCATCACGAAGTCGGGACCGGGGGGAAACGTTTAGAAAATGTTTTTAAACTATTCAATTTTCTAGGCGTTTGAGCGCAGCAGCAGCGGGCAGCCCTCGGCTGCAGCCAAGAGAGAGCAGGCTGGATCAATGGCGGGGCGGAGGTGGGTGCAGGAAAGCAGGAGCAGCAGAGTGTGGCACGGAGGCTAATAGCTTTGTAGCAATTTATTCAGTGCGAAACACGGCACAGAGAGAGACGGGGGGGCTGCGCAGAAAGCACAGCAATGCCTGGGAGGGAGATGGTCCCCAACTCCAGAGCGGCAGAGAGCAGAGGGGATC
>JAOXNG010000057.1:5074109-5085429 GCA_028566535.1 Scolopax minor | reverse complement strand
TATGTGGGCTGAAAGTAGTGAGACTGAGGGGTAATTGATTCTGCCCAGCAACCTCTATGCTGATCCCTAAAACCAGGAGGGAAAGTTTGGTATTGCTTACAGTCAATGGGGATAAGGTTTTTTTTCTGTCTTTCTTAAACTGTATAATTTCAGCTCAGAGTTAACTGAAGATGAAGGAAGATATGAAAAGATTTATTTTTCTTTACTTTACAGAAAAGGCCACAGATGGCTCTCTGCAGAGTGAAGACTGGACTCTTAACATGGAGATCTGTGACATTATCAACGAGACAGAAGAAGGGTATGTGCTATTTCAGCAAACTTTGAAAGGTTCACGAGCAAGATCTTTGTCCAGTCATACTCAGCATGTGAGGAGGTGCAGGGAGTCTGGGGGCAGATGCTCCTAGTTTGCATGTAGTTTGCATATGAGTTGCTTTGTTTTCCTGCTCCTTAGGCATTTCAGAAAACCACTGTGTGATGCAGCAGTTTCCGCGGTCGGTCTCTGCTTGGGAGGGCTGGCATGAAAAATGCATTGTTGGTACTGAGCTGTACTTCTGGGTTTCTTGTTTTCAGCAGGCGTATCTCTTTGCAGTGCTGCAAAGCTATTAATTTCAACTAGTTGAATAGAGAGCTTCTCTGATAGATCTCCTTCAGCATCAGAAAAGCTGTGCTGCTTGCAGTTTGCAGGAAAACTGATCTTACGCCCTGCACTTTTTTTCTGACTGGCTGTCAATCTTTCTTGCTTGATCAACGTCCTGTCTTTTTGGAGGCCTCGGGCATTGCTCTGGTCTTGGCTTCTGTGATATCTTGTGTCTTCACATAATTCTACATGACCCTAAGTTTGATTGTCATCAAGTAATCTGAAGTTAACAGGCACATGCTTGTGTCCAGCTGGAAATGGTAGAAGATTCCTTTTCCCACAGTATATGTGTGGCACGTGAAAAGTGTCTGAGCTGTCTTTTTAAAATGGTGTGTTTCTCCTTCAGCCCCAAGGATGCCATTCGAGCGCTGAAGAAGAGGCTGAATGGAAACAAAAATTACAGAGAGGTCATGCTGGCACTGACGGTGAGTGGGGGCAGGCTGGAATGCTTCAAAAGGGCAGAACCCTTTTCTTTGGTCATTTTCCTTTTCCTGGCACTCTCTTGAATGAACGCACTATTTGCTTTAACAGCCACAGCTCTGCCCTTTTCTTCTCTCTAGTTGGCTCCTCACTTTCTTGGGGAGAGTTGCTGGAAGCTTTGCATAGCATTTTTCTGACTCAATTGATTTCTGCCTTTTTTCTGGGCACTTACTCATACCAAGTACTGATGGAGGAAAGTTAAAGTAGCCCAAATGGGTCTGTGTACCTTTTGGGGCTTTCTCTTCTACTCATCTCCCTGTGTCCTACTGTTTCTTCAGTCCAAGACAACAGCTGTGGGCATATCTGCAAGAGAGGATGATGAACTTGCCATATTTTCAGCTTCATAAGTAGCTGATGCACAATTTCCCATGCGAGTGAATCTCCATAGGAAACTCAAATTAATTTATGCTGATCTAATTTCACTCAATAAAGTGTAAATTATATTCTGCGCATTTAGGCAGCGCTGCTAAGGTGTGAAATAATTTGCCAGTGACCTTTCCTGCTGATGACTTCAGCTGGGGGTTTCCTGGGTAATGCAGCACCCCTGAACGCGTGGTGCTGGGCAGGCTCAGCCCCGCGGCCGTCTGAGGAACAAGCAGCAGTGACTAGATCGAGCTGCAGGGCTGTGGGTGGGTGATCTGTTTCACACAACTCTTGTTGCATCTCCCTGACGAGACATGACTATACTTTACTGTCTTCTTGCCATTTCCCATCCTGAATTGTCACTTTGACAGATTACCAAAGACCAAACCATGAGATTATCCATTGTGTAGGAAAGAGCAAAATTCATCAGGAGTGAGTCCGTATCATGAGGGCTGATTTAAAGGTAGCTGAAGAAGGAGAATAATTACCAGCTCCTCAGATAGAGAGTCGCAGTGGTTATTAGGCATGGCTGTAAGGAGAAGTGACGCATTGGATTTATCTCCATGCTAATCATGTTCTTCAGAGAAAAATCAACAGCTGTTCTTCCATGGCAGTTGAATGGCAAGTGGAAGGTGCCTCCAGCGAGGTTGCAGGGGGAAAATGTGTCAAAGTATAACCTGTCAGAGCATTCACAAGGGAGTGTTTTGAATGAGTGAAGATCATTCACCTGAATTCCCAACTTTGAAACATGGCTTATAGCTCCGAGCAAGTGGGTCCAGCTGTGTTCCAGGTACATAGGAAATGGTGGAGTGCCACAGCACAATAATATCTCACTGTGACAGGATGTCCTCTGTCTTACCTGCTCTTGATGTGATGCTGTGTACTTAGCTGTTCAGCTGCACAGGTTGAAGAGTTCTGCTTTGAAGACGAAGAAAGTTTCTAGTTTTTACCTTGAAAACAGGCAAAGTTAGATGAAAAAAGTGCCCACTATGTTAATGCTAGGTGAGGTACATCTAAATGTGTGTGTAGAAAAGCAAGCTTTTTTTTAAATTGGGGAAGAAAAAACTAATTAAAAGTGTAATTTCTCCTCTGTCTTCTCTCCTTCCCATCAAAATTTTTAACAAAAAACCAAAACAAAATCTGAAACCAACCAGAGGTGCTCTGTGTTGTGATCAAGTTTTGCTCCAACAATGAATGTTTTTTTGTGTGTGTGTAGGTGTTGGAGACCTGTGTGAAGAACTGTGGCCATCGCTTTCATGTCTTAGTGGCAAACCGTGACTTCATAGATGGTGTCCTGGTGAAAATCATCTCGCCCAAGAATAACCCCCCAACTATTGTACAGGATAAAGTACTAGCACTGATTCAGGTACACAGCTTGTCTCTGCTTCCATATGTTGCTGCCTGAAATAAGGACTGTCTGCTTCAGTGCTACGCATCACTAAACATGCTGTCATCATTAAAAATGTGGCAAGTTTTTTATATGTAAAAACAAACAATATATCCAGATTGGCAGGGAAGAGCAGGCGTGCACATGCATAGATATTTTATCCACAGAGAAAGGCCTGGATTCTAGTTAGAGAGGCACCGCTCTGCTCTAAAACAAGTGGATGGATTTGCAATTTAACAGTCAAATCTAGAAGCTGGAGACCTGCTTCTGCGATGGGCTTGTCATCTGAGGCCAGGAAATTTTAGAGGATTGCACTTTTGCTGTCAGTTGCAGAAAGAACACCTACCTTTCTGTGTCTGTTTCTCTGATCGTAAAATGGAACTGTTTCTTTCCATTAGAAAGCATTCTGAATTCCTTTTAAAGACGGTTATAGAAAATTAAATGACCATACAGGAATTAAAATGGGTTTGGTGCCTTTTCTCTGGTTATTGTGCAGTAAAAGTGCACTGTCAAATCCTTGCCTGCAGTGGGGAAGTTCAGGCGTAGGCTTGTCTGCCACTTCTCCTGCTGTGCAGCATAACAATAAACAGCCATGTTAATTCCACCAACCATTAGCAACACATGAGGAAACATTGGTGCCTGCCTGGAGGAAATCTGACAATTATAGGAAGCTTTATCACTAAGCTCCTACAGGCTATTGCATACACCAGAGACTAAAAGACACTGCGTATTTAAAATGATATAAACCTGCCGCAGTGTTTCTTGTGGGAAGGTACTTAGAAATGCACAGCATAGATTTCCAGAGATAATTCTGAATTTGGTGGCAATGCACGCAGTTCAATTTCTGCTGGTTTATTTGTTATGTGGGTACACAGATAGGAGGGCATCGTTAGAGCATAACAATGTAAATAAGTGATTTCCCAACAGAAAATATGCTGGGTGAGGGAATTAGGTGGGTACTGCATTGGTGTCTGTGGGGTCTCTTTATTTCTGGTCTTTGATTTCAAGGCTTTTTAGAAAAAATAGCACAAAATTAATGACATTATTATAAAGAAATTCTTGTGCTTCTGAGTGAGCCCTTGGGTGGCTGCCTGCTTTGGTGGGAGAGCCAATGCATGCTGTCACCAGCAGATGAGGTTAAATACTGTTCCATAAGGAGAAACTACATGTTTCCATACTGTTTGTTCCGCTAGAGTGTTTCAGAGAATATTGGTTACACTGGGTCCTGGGTTTAAGTGGATTCTCAGTCATCAGTGACTAAGATGGAAGTATTTGTAAGATAACCAAAGAGCCGCAGCCATTGCCTCAGTGTATTAAAGAGAGCTTTATCTGAGCAGACTTGGTGCTAAGAGCTAAAAGCCTCACTCTGGGTACTAAATGCCTTTCGGTATAAAAAGCCTGAGAATTCTGAAAGTTGCCTGTGGGTGGGTTCTGTTAGTGTTTCTTTAGCTGGAGGTGGTAGGGGACTTTGTTTTCCAGATTGCCTGACAAGTTTGGAAAAGTGATTGCAGTCACTCATTTTGGCTGCCCTGTGGACATGCACACCCAAAATATCCCCTACGTCATGGCCACTTTGCTCAGTTTCGACTTTGTTCTTTAGAGCTCCCCACAGTTGGAGTTAACTCTGTTCCAGGGGGCTGATCTCTTCTCAGCTCTGTTTCACTAACGTTACATTTATCCCCTTCTGTAGGCTCTTTACAATTTGATAGCAGGAAATTAATAAGAACAGAAATTAGAGGATTAATAACACTTGGAAGCATGGAAAAAGGCTGTGCAAACATTATACATCTCCAACCATACAGCTCTTCTACTACAAAATGGGTAGATGAAGCTGCCATCCAATTTCTGATCTAGAGACCTGACTGTTGAGATATTGGCCGTCTTGTGTCTCACTTTCTCAACCTATTTCCAAGTGTCCATGAATTAGCATGTATTACATATCACTTATCCTTCCTTCTGCACCTTGCTAGAAGGCCTTGAAAGTATTCCTTATTGCAGTCCCTCTGGTACGAGCACACGTATCACCTCAGAGTTCATGCCCAGTAGCTGAGCAATATCACCAAAGATGAAGCATGTGGAAACTTCGAGTGGCACAGCAAATTATTTGGAGGGTAGACGTGTTAAAAAGTGTCCAATTCTGGAAAAATTGTCTTGTGATGGTCACTGTTTTAGAGGACAGATTTGATAATTAATAAACCTCTTTGGGCACACTGAGGTGCCAACTGGGATTTATACAGCAGCATCCTTAGGTATCTACCTTTGATAGTGTGGTCCACAGTCTTAGAAGATCTGAATTCAATCTCACCTCTGTCATACACTTGTTTGGACAATGGGCAAGTCTCCTAAGCTCTGAGTGTAGCTCCTTATCCGTAAAGCAGAGCTAGTATCACTTTTTGCCTGGTTGAACTGTAAGCTGTCTAGAACAGGGATTGTCTTACGATGTGTTTAGACAGCACTTTGGACAACAGCGCCCAGTCCGGCTTGTGACCTCTGAGACACACACTAATGAAGATAATGCTGCCAGCTCGAGCAGAAGAATACAAATGAAGGTGTTCTCCTTTCTGCAGGGAAGAGAGTCGCAAAAGAGACAATATATTAAAAAGGGTAGAGTGCAAATGAAATGAATTCACTGTCATTAGTGCCTACAACAAAATTTATAGGAAGCCAGTGAAAGAGAGGATGCGTTAGTACATCCTCCTGGGCAACCAGCCTCATTAAAAGTTGGGGGCAGCAGCGCAACATACTTTTGCCTCTAAGTTTCAAGCAATTATTAAAGAGAGCATCCCTTGCCTAACATTTTTCACTCTCAAATAGGGTTGAAGTGGGGAACACCATTATGTAGAAGCATCACTCAGATCAATTTTTATACAAATTGAAAATGCAGAGAAAGTGAAAGGGTAGAATTACTTGTACCCTCAATGTCTCCATTAGAATTAGGGATGATTTGGAAGGTCAGTTCCAAGGAAATAAAACAGCTCTTTGCAGTCAGAGCTGTTTTCTCTGGCTCAGACAGGGCTGTTTGGACTTGCACTGCATTGGAACAGTTGATGCAGTTAATTTACTCTTAACAAAGATGAGAAGCAAACGCAGAATTTTTAGCTTGGAGCTGATAATGGATTGTCTCCTGGGCACATAGGGTAGGAAATGCTCTTTCTTAGAATTGAACAGAAGAGGAGTGTAAGTTAAATATTAATATTATTTCTTGTCTTGTTTTGCTATCCGTGATTTCTCTCCTCTCAAATATAAGAAGTGGGTAAAATCAGCTTTTAAAGTAAAAATAGTCAAAGAGCTAGTGTAAAAGTGATGACTAAATGAATTAAGTTCAGAGCCCACACACACGTCTCACAGTAGTTCTGGATCCAGCTCACTGATACTTTGCCTCACACGTGTGGGGGTTTGGGGAATGCTTCATTTTTAATTGAGTCATAATATTTCATTTTTTCTTCCCCTAAACTTTTAATAGTTGGCTAATTTCCAGCAAAAGTGAAAGGGGTAGAGGCTTTCAAGGTATTACGCTCCTGGAAGCATCGTGAGTACAGGAGGCTGGCTAGTGAAGAGAAACACTTAGTGCTCCCACTGAAGGAGAAGCTCAAATGTGAACTGAAGTCTTTTCAGACACAAGAGAATTCATGTGGGAAAGATATTATGAGTGTTCTGGCTGTGGGAAATTCTCCTTTTAAACTTGTTCTTTCTGACACACCAGGGTGTCTAAGTATTGGAAATGCTCTGTAAGAAGAACCCAGGCTTCATTAGTTCTGCTGCTCATGGGACTGCATCTTTCACAATATAAGAACCTCAGAAACTACCTTTTTTTATTTAAGTTTTGTCCAAATAAAATACTGAAGAAGTCTTGACAGCTGTGCTTTTTCTTTGGCAACAAATTAGGGTGTTTCACAAAGTAAATTGACATTAGTTAAGATTATTGTGTGACTTCAGAATTTTGCTTAGATCTTAATCTCACATCCAGACTATTTTTGGTGGGTCGTTGGCCATAGGATATGCAAGAAAGATCAGCATGCAATTAGTGCTAAGTAGAGGAGATTGGAAGAGGCTTTCATTTGCATTTACAGATGGTGATGATGTCAGGGGTTAGACATATCTACTATGCACTGGGTTCCTGTTTATTTTATATTCGAATAAAACGTGTACGTGACTGTCTTAATAATATTTACAGGATCTTGTAGACCAGGTCTAATGATTACAGCTTCCCTTTGAAGCTGAACTACATGAAAGCTTTTGTAGTCAGTATTTAAGGTCAGGGTGGAGCTGGAATTTGGTTTGGAAGATTTATGGATAATCCCTAATGTTTTCCAGGCTTGGGCTGATGCCTTTCGAAGTAGCCCTGATTTAACTGGAGTAGTGCATATTTATGAAGAACTCAAGAGGAAAGGCATAGAGTTTCCCATGGCAGATCTTGATGCTCTGTCTCCAATACACACACCACAGAGGGTAAGCTGCAGCATTGCAATTCTGGGGGTATTTTTTTTCCCAAGACGTCTAAATAGTTGGTGACTACTCTTCTTTCCTCTTCTGTTTCTCTGAATTTGGCTCATTTTCTCACTTCTGAAGGACTTTTTTAATAATGAAAAAGGGCATGCAGAAGAAGCGTAATGCAGCTGCATTTGACATGCTGATAAGCTAATGGAGTCTCCTCTCTTGAGTCAAACATCAATCTGAGAAAAGAGTTTGGAGTTTTGTACCACAAAACCACCCAACAAATGCAACTAATTTGTTCTGAGAGGGTCCAGCATGATATATAATGGAAGTTTATTTCTTTTTCTCAAAAGTATGGTCGTTTCTGTTGGTGATAACCCTGAAACAAGGCCTGCCTGTCTTTTAAAGGTGCACAGGGTTTGAATCTCTCACTGATGCCATGATGATGTTGCAGTCTTTGCACCTTGGAAAAGTTAGGTCTGGAAAGTTGACAGAACTGCTGCTAGGAAATAACTGAATGATCACAGGTGTTCTGATTATTCACTCTGAAATCTTAAGTTAATGAATCTTTGAAGTGGTAAATGCAGGTGATCAAGGACTGAAAAACTACAATTCTTGTGTCAAGATTAATTAAATCCACTATCTATGTATCACATCATTTTTTGTAAGCCTGCAACTTAATTCCAAGTTTTAAATAATTTATAATTATGTATCTTTAGCTCATTTTTATTTTGTAAAGGTAAGTTGACTTTGATGCACGTGGTTTGGGTCAAAAGCTACGGGCATGCATTTTTTGTTGCAGCTGTCTGTTTATGGGCTGGCCTACCAGTCTGTTCTCGGAACTACACTGACCTTTTCCACAAGGTGCAATTATGTTCTATATTTGAATGTATTTGGCCTGAGGTTGCTGACAAAGCACGTGCTGTCACGATTCAGCTTTTGAACTCTTGTCTTTCTCATGTGGCAGAGTGTTCCTGAAGTTGATCCTGCAGCAAATATGCACAATTCACAGTCTCAGCAAAGGATGAGCACCAGTTCTTACTCTTCATCTTCTCCAACCTCATATTCTGCTCCTCAGGCCCCAGCTCTGAATGTGACTGGTCCCATCACTGCTAATTCTGAACAGGTATTGGGATGATGATTCTTTTGAGTGAGACTCTTTCAGCAGATCAAAATAGAAATGAATTTGCAAAGGAACTTTCATTTTAACTCTTTTGATTTTAATTGCCTCCTAGATCTGGTTCTTCTTAGTAGTCTTTCCTCCTATTATACGGTAAAATTTGGGCTTTAGATTTGTATCTAATGGCAGTAGTTATGAAACCTCACAATCTGATATACTGGTCCACTCAGTGGTGGTGCAGTTTTTCTCAACTGCAGGATAGCAGTTATTCTCATTATCCCCCTTCTTTAAATGCATAGAAAGTCTTGCAAATGCAGGAAGCCTTTCTAACAAGGAATTAAGCCTGCATCCCTAAACCCCTTCCAAATGCCTAATATAGGACCTTACTTTCCCTCTGCAAAAATAATAAATTTGGAGTCAAAGATCCTGCTCAAAAGTTGTACATCCTTCCCCACACTTCAGTCAGGCACGTGAGGTGTATTGCAGCTGAGGTCTGTTTTTAGCTGCTGTTTTCAATTGCTTTCCTTCCATACAAGCGTAGCACATCTGGGTTCATGATGATAGTGAGTGGTTTCACAAAGTCCTTTTCTTTTTCTGTTGTTTTTCTAAAATTCTCTCCTGGGTAAACTTTTTATCTTTACTTTTTTTTTTTTTCCTGCTAGAATGTCTGGAGCCTCAGATATTAAGTCAGACAGAAGCAGAGGTATCACAAAGTCAGTTCTTGGAAATGGTCTGCTTAAATCAAAAGATTATGCAGTATTTTGCTGTATTTTACCCCAATTTAGATTGCCCGGCTGCGCAGTGAACTGGATATTGTTCGTGGGAATACAAAAGTGATGTCTGAAATGCTGACAGAAATGGTACCTGGACAAGAGGATTCCTCAGACCTTGAGTTACTCCAGGTAACAATTTCCTAGCATATATGTTTCTGATCCTTGCTGTGCTTGAGTTTCTCTGGGGAATGTTTTTTGTTGTTCACACACCTCAGTTTTTGCTTGTTTTACAAAACTGATGTGGACTGTGCTTGACCCCAGTTAGTGTCATCACTTGATGTTCTTCATTTGGTAAAGCTTCCAGTGACAACAATTGAAACTTCCTTTGAAACTTTTTCCAGTGCTTTTATGTCCATGTAGCTAGAAATTTTTCCCAATGTTGACTATAAGATCTCCTTTACCACAGAGCTACTTAAAATTGCAACAGGCTCTGTAAGCCCTGAGCATTTCTACTTCTTTCATATCCTCCATCATCACTTACTTGTAGAGTGGCAAAACATTCCTGCTCACTATGCAAGAAAAAACACTCTGTGTTTCCAGCTGAACTAAATATTGCCAAAGGTCTGTGGATTCTCTGCTACTTGAAATCTTATCAATGAACTTATTGTCTTTCCAGAAGATGTGCTGCAGCTTCTCTTGAAGGTTAAGGCAGGCACTCGGGTGAAGTTTCTTGCTGTCCTGAGGGTTAGACTGGGGTTTCTTTACTGGAAAGTCTCAATCTGGTGCAGGATTCATTATCTCAAAAGGGAAAACAGCTTTAGTTGAGTTCATGTCTCAGGCTTCATACCCGTTTCCTTAGGCCAGTTGTGCCCTTTTGCCCGAGGAAAGTAAAAACAGCACCACATGCAACACAGATGAGGAACACTGTGATCCAGCATTCCAGCTGCTGCCCTTAACGTGGTATTTGCCTTTCCAGAGCTTCAGAAATAGGCTTCTGTTTTGATCCTCCAGCAGGGAGGATGGGCTCCCACAGCAGTATATTTGGAGGAAGGCAGGGAATTGCTCTCTGTGATACATCAGAGTTTGAAATCCGTCCAAAAACTGGTCTCTCCCATGCAGCAGTATTGTGTGTTTGTCTCAGAGCCATCATGGCAGCTGATGAGAGGCTTTGCAATAAAGAGCCTTTCAGTTATTGCCCATTTGGGTCGGACTGCTCAAAACAAAAGAAGATTCCAGGAAAGCACAGCAGACCAAACCAGTGTAAAACAGTTTGCTTACATTCAGAAACAACTACTAATATCTTGACAGCGTATCCTTACAGCATATCTTTAAGGTGAAAGAACTTGATCATAAAATGGAGTGACAGCAACGATTCTTTATTCCAACTGGTTCCCTTCTTTGACTGGTGCATTCTAGATCTGAGTCACGGAGCTGAGGAGAACCCGGTTTTGATCACAAAGGATGGTTGGTCTTTTGAAAACTGTGGGCCGGGTGCTACATGCAAGGACTCCTTGCTTTGAGGCTTATATAGCCCTCCTCCTTAAATAATTCCTGACATTTTCTCCAACAATCAAATGTAAACAGCTTGCTGGAGAGCCAGCTCTGAGTAGAATAGATAGGTACTGTCAGCCCTCTCGGAAAGGCAGCAAACAAACCTCTGAAATGTCACAATCTGCTTCTAAAGTGATGGGATCAAAACTGACATTGGAGAACACATTCCTCAAGCTGTTAAGGCAGCTGGATTGCAGTAGGTGAAATTTATCCAGAGCTTAGGATGTCAGACCATGCAAGGAAAACAAACACATCTTTGCTTTTATCCGGAAGGTTGTGTACCAACAAGTCATCCTTGTTTAGTGCTAAATTTTTGCTGTGAAGTGGAGCTGGGGGGGATGGAAGATGACAGAGGGACATGCTTTAGTTGAAATGTCAGTGCTTATTGAAGTAAAACCGTGGGCCTAATCAGTGGCACCATGCAATATGTCACATTTCTTCTTGTAGTTCCTCCTCAACGTACCGGTTTTGACCTTTGGTCTTGGGGCCTTTCAGGAGTAAGGAATTTTGCTAAATAATTGGTCATGGAAGAGATGCCCTGGAAGCTTAAGAACTCCTGATTTAGGCAAACTGAAAGCCAAATTTCACTGCATGAGACACTTCTAAAATAAACGCTCTTACTGTATATTCTTTAA
>JAOXNG010000057.1:4382839-4393305 GCA_028566535.1 Scolopax minor | reverse complement strand
GGTGAACTGCCAATGATATGACCAGCACATACATCCCAGTTATTTGAAATACATAAAAAGCGATCCTGATGTTGAATGCATCAATATTTGCCTAAATATCTCTCAACAGATCTAGTTTGTTTGAACTATTTACAAAATAGTAACAAAATCTGTGAGTCACTTGATGGCCTTTGGGATGATGGTGCTTTTTTTTTTGGTGATACTTCCATCAGGCAGAAGCAGTTTTAAGGATTGCATTAAATTATTTGTCTTCAACATATGGGGTTTTGATTCTTCTGCAAACAAGTGAGGCAGAGAAAATGTTAATAACTGAATATGTTGGAAAGCATAAAAGTCTGAAACAATCTTTAAAATGTATTTTGCAGATGGTATCACTGTTGACCATCTCCACATGAAAGACTGCACACAGAACAGCACACCTGGGGTTTTAGGCATGTTTATGCTCCAACATATACAGCTACACATTAAAGATCAAAAGCACTAAGTTTAGATGGCAAAGAGAAAAAAAAATGGTAATGGTGGAAGTATTTGTGATAACCCAGTCTGAAACCTATAAGCTATGATAAAAAAATAAGACAGGATACAGAACAGGTAGATGACAAGCTCAAACATCTTCTAATAGAGCGCCCTGGAGATAAGTGACAGACTTGAATTCTTTAATGACAAGAAATGGCCCAAAATAATCTACAGGGAAGAGAACTCAAGGTTTCTTCATTCATTCTGGAAGGAGGTGGGGGAGGAAACATTTATCTTTTTTCAATCATACAGTTGTGGAAAAGAAATTTTTACTCTGTAGAAGATCTTGTACTTTTAGAGAAGCAACACCAACACATAAAACCTGAAACTCTGCTAAGTCTGTGCTACAGTACAGTAAAGAAGTAAAAGAGAGAACCTTTTCTCCAAGATGTAAAAAGACCATGAAAAAACTAAGGAGGCTTATCCCTCTACATTTCCTGCAGATTTTAGAAATTAGTAACCTAGTTACCGCCATTAAAACTCCAGGCTTTAGCTTTCCCATGAAGACCTTAAAGGTATAAATGGAAATTAAACAGCTCACCAGTCATTTTCAGATTCAAAGTAGCACACGGATATAAGTCGAGCTCCGCTTCCCACAGCAAATTTGTTCTCCAGGGGAGACCATTTCACAAAGGTAGCTGCACGATTAATTCTCAGGATCACAAGGGTTGGTTTCCACACGCCGTCTTTCTGACTCCAGACGTAGGCGTTACGGTCTGCGCCGCAGGTCACGATGCGATCGCTTTTGGGAGCCCAGTCAATACCTGAAAATTACCATTCAAATTAATAAACTTTTCCCTTCGTACCGTTTGCTTTACGGTAAGACAAACAGAGACAACTGCAATGATGGGAGCTGCCTCCTACAGAGATGGTTATTACTGTTATGTTAGTATTCTCCTTCTTCACTTATTCTCCAGGCACATTTTAAACCGTTAGGGATATCGGCTTGTCTCTCTAGCTTTCATTAAAATTGCAGATTCCAAATTTCCAGATTCCACAAGGAATTGGCCCGCTGTAGGTCGGCCACCAGATGGAGCTCTGCAGACCAGCTAAGGCCTCTGTCAGCATCCTTCAAACCACTGACTTCTGCCCAGAGACAGGATTTGACAGCAGAACACCCAGCAATTCTAAAACTATGCACAAACCTCTAACATAGATGTCTGCTTGCTGCCAGACCACAGTCATGATCCAAAAGTTTAGATAGCAGGGGGGGTTATTTTGGTTAGAAGTGATCAATCTTTATGTACTGCTACAATCCTTACATTTTTTCCATGTGTATTTGAGGTGTGCCATGAAAAAGAAAATGTTTACCAAGCGAAAATAACAAATATAAAGAATAAAGTGAAGCCTTTGAGAAGCCTGTCATTGCTTCTTTCCCTTCTTATGCAACGAGGGATGTTCTCAACCAGAAAGTCTCACCATTTTTCATCTTTTCTTCAGCATCCCTCTTTGAGATGCAGAGTGCCATCTTTAACTCTCCTGCCACAAAATTGTAGTTCAATGGTTTTCCATAACTCTGCTGCTCAGCATTAAAAATACTCCTTAAGCACACAAACTGAAAAAAGGATGTGTTATAGAAAGAATTTGTACTAATTTTAACGTATCAGTCACGTATGGTCTACTCCAAAACAGGCTTATGCTTCTTTAGGTGAACAGAGGGAACTCACCACAAATGTCTGAATCAAGACACAGAAGGCAAGATGAGGGACCTTGTCCCTCCTGAGCAAAAGCTGGAATGGCAGAGGTTGAATCACTCCCATCAGAGGCAACAAGTGGTTTGATCAATCTGTCTCCTGTGTCTAACCACAATTTAAGTCTATTCTTTATGACAACCACAGCATTTAGTATTCCAAAGGTATACGCTAGGCAGGAAAGCAGAGAGAGCTCTTTTCCCAAGTCATGAATATTTGGCTTCTAACATTAACAGGTACAAGGGAAAGGCAGAGAAATGTCTTTGGGGAACAGCAGGTCATTTGTAAATTCAGCCCAAGTGACTCTTCACAAAAGGGCACGTACAGGTCTGCTCTTTGACACAGAATCAGATAAATCAAATAAAGTTTCTGCAAAACGCTGTTGGGCAGATACTTCCACCCATTAGTGAGTTGAAAGCAGAAGAAAAGATATTGCTGTTTGGGGCAAGCACTTGTATTAATTACTTTAATTTCCTTAGAGAATAAAGTCCTTATAAAAATATCACCATGAAAAAAACCCCAGTAATATAAACGACTATCACAGGACAATCACATTTTAAAAATAACACCTTGTGACTCATCGTAGCAGCTCTTGTTACATTTCTACTGTGGATCTACAGATACTCTTGGCCTGCAGTAAAATGTGCTCACTGATGGCCTGTCACAAGTTCAGGACTGACCACTTCAAGCACTTAAACAGTCCCTGAAAAAGGGTATTTACTGCTGTTGGAAACCACAAGCTGACACAACAGTTGTGCACTTGATGAAGTTTTAATCCTAGCACTTGAAAGGGAGCCACATGTATCACCAGGAGAGTTGGACACACCACCAGATTACTTCAGAAGACTGAAAATTTATTTTCATGATGTCTTCATGGATGAAAAATAAGCAATAGATAAGAAAGGCAGGCTCAGTTACTCTACCAAAATGTCTGGAAATGAAATAGGGCTTTTCCTGCTAACATTCGTTGCATGTAGTCCAGAAAAAAAAGCTCTCTGCAAGTGGGAATGCCAACCTATAAAAAGATCTATTTATTCAACACTTGCAGATTTCCTGCTCAGATTCTTGACTGGGGAAAGCAGGGGGTGGAAAAACTTCATATGTGGCACAGCACAATTTCCTCTTACCTGTAATGTGCCCATTGTGCTCCTTCAGCTCGTGAGCCTTTACCCACTGGTTCCCACTCTTCTTGTAGATGTGGACTTCATGGTTATTAGGGCTAATGGCAATCTCTTGAAGAAGAAATAAAACCATACAATAGTACAGAAGGCTTTTTAATACCAAAGGCTTTACTTAAAAAGTTTTTCCAATTTGAAAACTGTTGTCTAATTTCAGAGCATTAGATAGGTTTTGTAAATAAAGGGCCAACATCCCTGGATAATCTCAAATAACATGGTCATGAGTACACTGCACAGAATGACACAACAGTCCACATTATAGTGGAAAACTAGGCTATTATAAGAAAAAGGTTGGTTTGGGGTATGGAAATAGAGGGTCAGAGGATAAGGGGCAGATTATATTCTCACGAGGTTCAGACCAAGAGGCAAAGCTTTCTGGAACACTCGTAAGACTCAATTGGCTCATATGCCAGAGTTCCAGTAACAGGTTTAGAAAAGTTCAGATTTAGAAGATGAGTGCTTTTGGGATCCTGAGTGGAACACTTAACATGTATTTGATCATACCTTTCCTAAGTGTTATGCAGAACATTAAATAATCACAAACTGACAGCAAAGAGAAAACAGCAATTTTTTAAAAAATAAAATAAAAATGTAAATTAACATATTACTTACGAGTACGGTCTCTGTTCCATGCATGGCAGGTGATTGGCTCTAGTAAAAACTGATGTAGAGACATTCCGAGTTAAAGATATTTCCTATGTTGTAAAAATTGAAAAAGCTGAAAGGTGTAAAATTGAAAACAAAACACTTCAAAATGTGATAATCATTAAAACAAAGTCAACCTTCAATAGTTACCAAGGTTGTTCCAGTCCACTATTACAATTTTCTTACAGAAATCACAACTTACTCAAACACCCTGATACTTCAGTTGGCCAACTTTTAACTGTCCTGCTAATTGCAATTGACCTAAAAGTCATGCACAGGAGAGACAGCAGGTTGCCAGGATATCTTAAAAACCTAATAATTTTACTACAGAAATAGAACACTTGATAAAAAAATAAAAGTTCTAGGGATGTAGCTCAGTGAATGGTCCTGGATTTTAATCTTTGTCTACTACTCAGGGTTGCAGATACAGCATAATGGAGTAACAAAGGGAAATAAATGCAAGTGATCCATTGGTGCTCCTGTTCTGGGTCTGGAGAGCACACATTTTGTCTCCGGCAGGAAACCTGACCTCTTCAGAGGGTAGAAACTCTTGCTTTTTCTTCTCAGGTGCCTCATTTGGTCCCAGCTATCAGCCAACGAGTGGCCCTGCTGAAACAGCAGGTTTCATTTTTCAAACCTTCATCTTCCTTACTCCAAAACTAATTGGAATAGTCTCTTTTCTCGCTCCCTTTTCCTCCCCACCTCTTCCAGCCTACGTTTTAGGTGAGATGGTAGGTGACAGCAATAATATCCTCAAGCTTATGGCCAATTATCATTGTAAAAAGGAGGCTAGCTATTTAGTAAAAGAAAAAAAGGAATATTACATGATTATGTGCTATAAAAATATGAGAAAATGAGAATTCGTATTTTATAATAAAAATGTTTAGTGCCTTTTAGCACTTGTCATGATGGCAATAAGAAAAAAGAAAGTGACATTACACTGTGTGTAAAATGATGGAAGTTTTTGTGCTTTGAATCTCTTTTGTACCCCTTCATGTCCCATCTCAACCTCCTGACAATGCCATGTAGTGTTAGTCCCAGCAGAATTGTGAGGGGAGCCTTCAGAAAGCAATCTTCAGTCTTAGAGGCTACTTGTATCATGAAGAAAAGAAAACTTCTGTGCTAACTGCTAGGGAAAGTATTTGCTACTTGTTTTGGGTCTCTTCATCAGTTCACTGGAGAACAGTTTATTTAAAATTCATGTCCTTGCAGAGCATGCAGGTTCTTTTGAGATCTCTATGACGACCGTTTTGCTCATTTAATAATGCTTTTTTATGTATGAGACTATATGAAATGTAGAGAATATCTGAAATGAAGAAATTTATATATTACATAAATGTCTATTGCTTTACAAAACATATCCTAAAGCTAGTTCTCTTAAATGTATACATTAATGCATGGAAAGATGTGTGCCTGTTTGTGAAATTGTCAGTCTTGTTGGTTCAAAATACACTAACTAACTAAATGCATGTTGGTTTTTTTTTAACTTTTCCTGTAAAAATACTGCCTGGTGACTTATGATAGAAGTGTGACTCCGGCAGAGGATTGGTTATTGGTTTTACTGGGAGCTTCGTGTTTGCAAACCTGATCAGAAAACTCTTCTCAGGAATGCGAAGCTAAGTCCGTGAGCCTTCTTAGCATAGCTGGTGCAGCTAATTAATCACTACTCCAGCCAGTCTTACCTTTTTGGTACAGTAGGTTTTGTCACATACAAATGTCAGTAGAAATGGGAATTAGCCCGTGATTGACAGTGTCTTGACTATGTAATTAATCATTTTCTTTTAAATGTCTGTTAGTCAAAGACTTAGTTATTTTTAAGATGACTGAAGGATCTGAGCAATGCCCTTTGTCTTTGATCATCTCTTAAACTTGTAATTAAAAGTATCTAATGCTAATAATAGTTCCTCCAAAAGAAGTTTGCCAAAATGGAGGAATCTTGCTAGATTAATTAATCTCTGCTCTTGCTGAGAGCAGAGTGTAGAGACTTTGAAGACTGAAAGTTGCAAAGCTTCATTTCACACTGAAACTCCACATGCAACGTTTGTAGAAGAGTTTGGGCTTAGCAGTGCCCACATCTTCTCTTCCCACAGCCTTCTCTTCCCCAGGGACTTTTTTCAAACTGGTTTTACCAGGCAGGAGTTGGGAAATAAGGATTAGAAAAGCAATATAAAAATACTTGGAGTCTCTTTTCTCTTCCTCCACCTTTCCACCTGGAAATCTAAGAAGAATGTACCGTGATAAGTCACTAAACAATCCTCACCTCGTTAATTGAATTGGAGAAACTTTGAGTCAAAAATCGTTATCATATTTAGGTGGAGTAATGTCTCAGCATCTGTATTCTTTTCCAGTTCTATTCCAGTTTACTGTGTTTTGTCCCTTTGCTCCTTTCTTCAACCTTTTGCAGCCCATACTTGGCAGGGATTGTATTTTCCAGCACCAGTTTGCTGGCAGTGGCTCTGGAAAAAGCTGTGGTTCAAGAAATGATTGAGGAAAGGTGGTCTTTTTGGCAAGACCCAGAAGTGTACTACTATCAAAAGATTCATTCACTTAATTCACATTCCATGATTCATAATTCTAATGAGATTTTGGTTATTCATGCAGTAGTTATTCATAGATTATTCTCTACTTACTCAAATATGGAAGCACTGGGCTACGATAGTTTCTTTTGAAGAATACTTGCAGAAATCAGTTCCTCTTAAAACATTTATTTTATGTGCAACAGTTTACCTCTTGTTTACTTTATGAATGCATGCGGCAAAAATGAGCTATATAAGCCAAGTGAAAACCCAGCTATAATAATATATATTGAAGGGGCACTCAGTAAACCTGAAACATTTTGTCTTGCTCATATTTGTCACCAGTAATTTTACATAAAGAAAGGAACCTCTCGATATATATTGAGAGAACATCGAAGTTATGGTGATTCATGTATTGCAACTCTGCCATAATAGAGAAAGGACCATATGTAGAATGAAGTAATATGATATGAAATAAAGTGATGCAGGACAAGAACTGACAGTTGCATTACATTATTCAGTGGAACAGAATCTGAAACTGCTGCAGGGGAATGAATACATGATACATAATATGGACCAATATATCATGTAGATCATTTAATATATTGAAAAACTGATGTATAATGCACTATTGAAACGGGGTGTATAATGTATTCTGTAGAGAGAATTTTCTTTCAGTCCTCCTGACTTAGGCATGGACATAATGGAATATATTGTTGTGTTAAAGAGTAGCTGACCTTGCCTCCATTTACAAAAGGGGAAGAATCTATAAATGAGCTGTTTCATAAAGAGGACTATGTGATTAAGAAAATTGATTTCCCAAAGCAGTAGCGTCAGGGTCAAATCAATCTTGAACGCAATCAAAAAATATACTTTTTTTTCTCTGAATTGTGTAATAATCTATTGACAAATATAGTGCTCCAAAAAGTCAGAATCATTACATTTAAGAAAGATGTAAGCTATCTACAAGGAGAGCTTATGATATGTGGAATGAGTGTTCAGTCAACAGAAAAGCTTTATTTTTTAGTGTTTACTCTAGACATTTTTTTTCATTAGTGATTGGTTGCTTATACCCTGCATCAGTCTGCCCACATCAAGGATCCAATTAGTTTTTTGAACTACTGAATAATATTTTTTCATGTCCCCTCATTGATTTATAATAACTGGAAGTAAGCTGAATTAAGAAGATACCTTTTTTTTGAGAGAGAATCAAGAAGGTCTGGCGGAGTCACTTACAATTCAACTTCAAGCAAATAAAATACCTTACTTGTTGAAACTGGAAAAAATCTCCCTAAGGATTATTAAATGCCTTTTACAGGTGTGAAACGGATCTCATGTTTTTAACAAATACATCAATATATAATTTTCACACATTTATGAAGCCTGTTGCTAAACTGGGGAGAAGTCTTGTTTCTTATGTAGGTGACTAAATGCTTCAGGAGATGCATGTCCCCTGAGGCACTCAATTTAAATGCCAGCCTATTTAATGCATTCTGTAAGAACAGAGGCACAGCTTATAAAAAGAACATTAAAACATATTTATACCCTGAATATTGGCTAGGGATCGTACTATCAGTAAGTATAGTTTTTCAGCTAGGTTGCATCAACAAGGGCATCACCAGTGGAGATAAAGAAGTCATTATCCCACTCTGCTCAGGACTTGTTGGAGCACACCTGGAAAAGCGTGTTCAGTTTTGGTCCCCGCTATACAAAGAAGCTATGGACAGGCTGGAGAGGGTCTAGAGAAGATCATCAAAGGACTTGGAAGCCTGATGTATGAGGAAAGGCTGAGAGAGCTTTAGGGCATGCTCTAGTGCCCAAGATTGTTGGGTTGGATTTTTTGTGTGTGTATGGTTGGGCTAAATGATCTCAAAGGTCCCTTTCAACCATGAAGATTCTGTGATTCTTGCTCAGCCTTGAGAAAAGAAGGCTTAAGGAACCTTATCACCATGTTCCAGTACTTTAAAGAGTGATTATAAAGAAGACAGAGACTCACTTTTTCAAGGAGTCACATGGAAAAGGCGAGGGGTAATGGATACAAGTTATTCCTGAGGAGATTCCGATTGGATATTGTGAAAATTTTTCACAAGAACAATCAGCTGCTGGAATAATCTCCCCAGGGAAGTGGTGGGTTGCCCAACACCGGACACTTTTAAGATTTGGCTAGACAGGGTGCTGGCCCATCTTGTCTAGACGATTATTTTGCCAAGAAAAGGTGGATCAGATGATCCTTGAGGTCCCTTCCAATCTTCTGTGATTCTATGGTATTTCACTTGTTAGTTGCGTGGATGCATTGAGCTGTAGAACAGGTTAATATGTGGTGTGTATTTTGGCTGGAAACATAGGGCTGTTTCACTCTGGATGTAACTGCTGCTGAGAGTTCTTTAAAGTGAGTGAGTTTATAATAACGCAATCTGAGAGAGATGGTCTTTCTGATCCAACAACGCATGCTTTCTTGTTGGGGATGAGTAAAATGGGGCAAGAATTTGACAATTAGCATTTTTGTATACTAATATGCAGGTTCAAACAAGGGACCTGTTTAAGCTGAGTACGTAGGCTACATTGCAGTTCTTAGCCAGTGCTGAATTATACAAGTTACTTGTCCTACATAAATAAATTTATACTTTGGACCCTTGCCTAATCCAAAGCCCATTAGAATCAAAGTTATACTCTTTGGATCAAGGTCCTAAATGAGAACTCTGTGGAGTTATTGTATGGTCTGCAGAAATCCCAATACAGTAGCTCTTAAAACTACCCTATTTGCTTGCTTTTTTTTTTCCTGTTTTCATCTCCGACTTTTGTATTCCCCTTTCCAATACACACTTCTTTTTCTCTTGCCTCTTGTATTTTTGTTTGCTGCTGACCAGTCCTTATTATTTTCCACCCCCACTCTCTGTGCTCATTTTGTTTCTGTTTTACTTGACCTCTTGTTTCCATCTCTTATCTTTATCCCCTTTACCTTTTTTCTCTTTTTTGGAGGCATAAACCCTCCCTGTTAGCTCTGTGTATTTAGCTGCATAACAAGGAGATCAATAGAGAGCATCTCTTTCCATCAGAGATGGGTCCACAGCCCACCTTAGAAGCAAAGAGATGCTGAGGCTCATTCCCTGAATTTCCAAAGGATATGCCCTCTTTAATTTGCTGCTTTCTTGGTTCATTGCATTGATCTGCTCTGGCATAGGGCAAAGTTTCAAAAGCGCTGAAGTCAGCTGAAGGGTCAGAAAATATGTCTATGTGGGAAACCCAGGTGAACTGTGCCCGCCTGCTGAACTGATGAAAAGCCATATGGCTTATCAGCACGACTCAGTAGCCTCACCTTGTGCTAGGCACGGTTTCTGGATGCCACGAGGGCTGTGAATTTTCAGCTGCTAGTGAAAGACACTGTAGAGACACCTTACATTTAATATAGTAATACATACAGCTTTCTAAGCACCTAAATTGCTTCTGAACATTTTTTGTTGATGCCCTTTAGAATTTTGCCCAAAAGTGCAAATAGCCTTTTTCAAAGGAAATTAACTTGTTCAGCTTTTAGTCATTATTAGTGATGGAGTTAGGCAATAAAAATTAGGCATCGGGTTCTAATGTAGACCCATATTGTATTAAGATGGTGGATGTGAGTTTGTATGAGGTGGTTGGGGAGTGAGGTAGGAGGGCAGGAAACAGGATTTTGTGAAGTGACTACTCTGAAAGCTACCCGAGTGATCAGAAAATGTTGTTAGGTTCACTTAAAAAAAGAGAAAATTCCTTCAATATATTAAAAAGCCCACAACATTTTAAATAGGGGATTTGGGGTTAATTTCGTCCTCCCTTCAGGAGGAATGTGCGTTGGCTTTAAAGGAGTTAGGAAGAAATTCTTTCCTGTGAGGGTGGTGAGACACTGGGACAGGTTGCCCAGAGAAGCTGTGGCTGCCCCATCCCTG
>JAOXNG010000057.1:4365302-4376715 GCA_028566535.1 Scolopax minor | reverse complement strand
GGCTGGATGGGGCTTTGAGCAACTTGGTCTAGTGGGAGGTGTCCCTGCCCAGGGCAAGGGGGTTGGAACTCTATGATCTTTAAGGTCCCTTCCAAATTTAACCATTCTATGATTCCTTAGGGGTCAGCCCTCTTACTTCTGGAGTAATTCTCCTACAAGTCTCATCCTGCATGCTGTGCCCCACTGTGCTGCCAGATGAGCTGTTTCTGCCTCCCAGCTTGTCTGAATTTGCTCTTTCTGTGATGCTTTTCTCTCCTGTTGCAGCATCCTGCTGTGTCTAACATCGTAGGTTTGAGCAGCAACCCCAAACACACTGTTCTGCTGTCTCACTGCAAACAAATTCAAGTTTTCCCCTGTACAATAAGCTTTATTAAGACTACGAATGAAGGCTATTGATAAGAGGAAATATTTGCAAGAGATGGTTCAGATCCCACCTCCTATCCTTTATGTGAAAAACCCCAAGTCTACGTTAGCACAGATCCTTCAAGTAGTGTTGAATGTTTTCTACCATTCCAGGTATATTTGAGAAGTATTATTTGCAATTTTTCAGGTCTGACACACAGATAGTTCTTCTATTTACAGATCATTGCACGCTTTTTCCGTCTTCTGGCCTTTTTTCCATGTAGACTTAAACCTGTTTTTTGATCCGTACTAAAGCAATTTTTCAATGAGCAACTCTTGGCAAGGTACATAGCATTCTGGAGGAAAAAAAAATAGATTGAAGTGGTGTTGCAGCAGTACCTTATTTACCTTTCAAAACCTTGTTGAGAAAGAAGGTAGAAATGCTCTAACAGCTATAATCAGACCTCTTGCTATGGAAAGAAGTCACTTTTGGAAGCAACGGTGTGCTACCCCTTGTTTTGAGCCCAGAAGAAGGAGAAGGTGGAGGAACTGGGTACTTGCTTTGTGTAGTTTTGGTCTCTGTCTTCCCTGCTGCTGGTGTGTACAGAAGTGTCCTGGAGTACCGTGCCAGGGTGAGGTGGGCTCTTTTCTAAGAAAGGTCCTTGCTATGCAATATTGTTGCCCTTGAAAAAGGATTTAGCCCTTAATATGCATCCCTTTTGGAAGTAGAAGGATGCTTCTTTTTTTCCCCCTTTCTGTTTTATTAGTGAAAACAGCTCTGTACTAACCATTAGTCATTTCAGAACTTAACTCTCTGCATAAAGAGACTTGAGGAATATCTCTGTTCCCTCTCGTAGGGAAGTGCATGAGTCAGCTGGTGTTGAGAACACACCTATGTTTTCCTCATCTCCATCCCACACCCTCTTCTGCTCTAGTAAGTTCATGGCAGTTGGGTTCAAACCTGCAAGCTCTGTCTTTGGTGCCTGTTCCTGAGCTGCTGACGCAGAGGGACAGGGTTTAGACACTTTAAGCACTTGGATAATCTCTCCAAAAGTGAGCCCTTTTCTTGCTGAGACATAACACCTGCTGTGCATTTTGTTTAGAGCTGATTCAACCATCCCATCTCCCTCTCCTCAGCATCATCCACTTTGTGGATGGCCTTCCCATCCTTGGCCAGGCTTTGGTTGGCCTCTTTTTTCTGTACCAGAAAGGGTTGGATTGAACAAGAGAAGTCTTTGCACTGGAAAAAACTGACCTGGAACACATCTGATGAGTTTCTTCAGCATAATGACATCAAGGTGAAGAGTACAGTCATGACCCTAAAGAATCTTAGTTAATAGGTGGGTTTTTAATTGTGTGTTCATATCTATGCATATATTAGAGGACAGGAAGTGGTTGCAAAGAAGGGAGAGGAGAGTAATACTGTGTAAAGAATGATGCACATTTGTAGGTAACAGTCTGAATAGGGGTGTGCAAGTCTACAATGGGCCAGGTATCTAGGGGTGCTGACACTTTAAATTGAATATATGCTTCCTATGGTACAGAGAGACAGTATAGCTCCATGTGCAAGGTATGATTGTGTGACAGTTTGGTTTTTGTAAGTTTTCAGTTTGCCCTGCATCTTCTCCAGCTGTTTCTGCGTGTAACTGCTTGATTTTGTGGTCATCTTTTGTGGAAGACTGGCTCCTCTAGAGGCTTCCTGTTCTTGTGCAGAATTTTCGGTGTCCACATGGTGTTTCTGTTTGGAACCTGACTCGTGTTTCCAGTTCTTCAGGAGCAGAAGGATAAATGGTCATGGAAGGGATTTGAAGCGTCGATGTGCAATTATGAGGATTAGAAAAAGAAATAGGGAGACGTGTTCACCTCAGGAATTTGAAGCTACTCATGCTCTAGACTTATGTAGCAGCTGAAAAATAAACAGCAAGTCCTGCTCTTGATGACACTACACCTTGCAGATTCTCCTTCGTGGGGGTAGATCAGCTGCTGATACCAGGGGCTTGTTACTGCTGTTCTCAAGCCCCATAAAGATCCTGATGGATGAGTTCTGTGCAGGATGCAAAGTGCTGAAGTTCTGTTGCACTCCAATGGGCTGAGAGTGCCCTACATGCATCTTTTCTGCCTGGTGTGGATTTCCTTAAATTAGTGCATTCCCTTTGGGACATGTTGGCTGTTAAATGAAAATGTTTCTCTTCACGTATTTGTGCTGAATGTGGGAGCTCAGATGCAGGAAGGAGTTTCATAACTACTATGGTGGAATGATCTTTCTAATATATTTGTTCATGTTTTTCTTACCCTGGAGTTTCATGATGGTGCTTTTTTTCTCCTTTCAGGGTTAACTGTTCAGCCTACTCCATCTTAACTTACAGGTCTTTTATTGCATTTTAATAGTGCTTCTAATCTTTTCCAGATGCATGTAATGATCCTTCTCCTGACAGATCTTTTGCCACACAGGAAGCCTACGAAGAAGGTATGAAACAGATTGGCAGCACAGCTATTTATACAGATCCTTGAAAAGTGGGATATGTAGATCCGATATCTATATGTTACCTTCTGAGAAATTTTACCATATCTTTAATTTTTCTCTATATTACAGGCTGCCTTTCTAAAGACTGGATCCACAATTCACTGAAATCAATGGAAGTGATCCCAGCTGACTTGGAAAACTCTAAATTGGACCATAAACCAGGTGGTGGTACCACTGGACTAGTCAAGGCTACTATCCCCACTTATTATTATGTCAATAGCTTTAGTTCTGATGCCACTTCAGGTTTTTATTTCCACCCTTCAATGGAAAGAGGGTGGCTGTGAGTTTGCTGGAGATGGAAGGTGAAGATGTTGTCTGACCACGCAGTAGCTGAAAGCGCAAAGGTGGCAGAAGGCTCAGCCCCACTCTGGGAGGAAATGCTGTGCGTTAAATCCGCAGCTAGCTGGGATATTTCTGAAGTGCCAGTTGTCAGCACAGTGCCAAAGGAGCAATCTGCTCAGTGCTGGCAACTTTTCTCCCCTCTGTGCCAATTCCGAATGCCATTGACTAGCTAGAGAGGGAAGCCGGCCTACTCTTTGTTGGAGGCCTGATAGGTGTGATGAGTGGAGTTGTGTAATAAGTGAAAGAAAGGACAAATCGAGAGGAAATGGAGGAATTCCTCAGTGAGCCATCTGTGATGTAGATTACCAGGGAGGCAGGGAGGAAGTGGATTTCTTCTTTTGTGGATTAATTTTGCCAGGCGGCTGCAATCAGTGAGCTAACATGCATTCTGCTTTTCAGAGTCATAAAAAGCAATGCAAGAGCTAACATGTATTATTAACACTTTGCTTTCAAATCAGCACTGGAGAGAAATAATGGAATATATAACCTTAAGGTTTCCAGCTACTAACGTAAAGGGCAGAAAGGTGAGGAGGTGCCTTACATCAGCTGCAGGCTTCGTTGCTCTCTCATCAGCAGCTCAGTACTCACTGATGATTTCCTCATGCTCATTAGTAGCATGTTGGAAGGTCAGGCTTCAGCTTTTATTTAAGAGTAAGCAGATGGATTCCAGAGGGCAAAAAGAAGTCTTAGAGACTCAGAATGTCTTATCTGCTCAGCTCTTCCATTTGGCTCTCAAAGGGATGACTTGTGCATCACAGTTTTCTGTAGAGTTTGTTTATTTGCTATAAAATTGTGCACTGTTAAGCCAAGAAGGATTCACCCCCGCTGGATCTGCATTACAGAATATTAGGACCTGTGTATTTACTTGCATGCTAAATGAGAGCTAAAATGATGATACACCTCTGAGGCAATAATAGGCCTTGTTGTTTATGAAGGCCTTGAGTCTGAGTCTGGTTTTCTGAATTTCTGTGTGTATGGATTTCAGTTTCTATACCAATATTATTTATTTCAAAGTTATGCTGCAGCAGCAGCTGAACCCAGCTGAAGCTGTATTTGATTGCATTCTAAACAAACATAGCCTGTGCTCCACAGTTTACAAATGTATGTGTCTCTTTATCTCATGGAAAATATGAGACCTGCAGCTCATTTAGTGCTTACTGTTTACTGATATGAATTATTGGAGGACTGTTGTTGCTGCTGCTGTAAAAATAATGTTGTTTTTAAAAAAAAAA
Source organism: Scolopax minor (assembly GCA_028566535.1). Classification (NCBI taxonomy): domain Eukaryota; kingdom Metazoa; phylum Chordata; class Aves; order Charadriiformes; family Scolopacidae; genus Scolopax; species Scolopax minor. Next base: position 4,372,275 of record JAOXNG010000057.1, on the reverse strand, counting down.
AACAAACACAAAAAACACTCTAAGGAAGGAGAAATACAAGGGCTTTAGGAGGAAAAACTGCATTCTAGCAACACAAGCTGCTCTTCAGCAAAACAACATCATGTAAATGTGCCATTGTGTTCCAGAATGCTGCACAAGCTCTGTGCTATATAGGTTTTGTATAACAAATAACTTTAAAACTCCAAATTTGGTATGGAGATAGCAATTCACCTACTAAAAATGTATCCTTTTATTGTCAGTCAATTGGAAGTGAATGTATTGGTTGCATTTTTAACCTATTTGAATAAAGGCAGCATTTATGACTCAGTTTTTATAGCTGATGTCCCATAATTGCAGCTGAGAAATGTTTCTTGTATTATCAGTCCTTTCCAGAAGTTACACACTTCTCCTTGGAAATGTTAGCACATGTGGTCTTTATGAAAAAGAACTGCAGGCTATAATGGTCAATGTTAAAGTAGCTTCTTTATGCTTAATGCACAAAATGAAATGGCAGGTATATTATTTCATACCTCAATCTGTAACACAAAGGTGCTTAAAATTTCAGGAAAATTTATCTCGCTGTGGGCAACACTCTGTGGAAGAATTCTGAGCACCATGGAAACAACTAGTAAAATTATAGTTTCAATGGAGGCAGGATTTTACATTGTTCCTTTTAAGGTGGGTTTTTCACAAGCACTCAGCACTGCCTTAACTCTTCTATCAAATTTGCTAAAAGTTTTTCGTAGGCCTTGCTAGGAGCAAAGCTGGGCCAAGATGGTGCTTCTTTAAAAATCCTGCTGTCATCGGTGTGCTATCTCTAAAAACTGAGGTCTTCACGTTCTGCAGAGTTACCAGACCTATTTTAGAGACCACTGTTATCCATTATTGGCCTAAGCCTGCACTTCTTACCCAGAATTAAGACTTCTTACCCAACCAGTTTCACATAAGCTCTCTGACAAAATAGTTCTAAATAGTTCTGCTTTCTCTGTGCATGGACATTGAGTTCATTATGTCTTCTCCATGACCTCTGCCTGCTCTAGGAGTTTTGCAAGAGTGCTTGCTGCCCTCCAGGCTGGTCTGCACTTCTTCAAGCACTGTCTGTAGCGGGCCAAGGCAGCACGTGCTGCTCCTGCAGCTCCTCCTCGGGCTGGCAAACATCTTCCTCCATTTAGATCCAAAAATGAAGATTAATGTAAATAATGAAGGGAGAGGAAGCTGAAAGATGTAGGAAGTCTCTCTCTGCAAAGCTGGTCTTCAAGGTGATGCAGATTTTAAAATAGTTTAAAAAACCAACCCTCTCACCTCCAATAAACCCCAAAAATCATTGCTGGATCCCATTATCATGTATGTCTGTCTTGGATCTTCGGAGCCACACTGACTCCAAGAGAATTACTTCTGACTGAGACTGATTTAACTGAGGACAAGTTAGGTTTGAGTGTGTCTCTAAATAGATACACACACACGTGTGTATATGGAGAAAGAATCTTTGTTGTTATTCTTTAGGTTACTAAAATTGGATTTTTGGCAGCGGTTCTATCACTTTATTCCAACAAAGAGACTAGAATTGAATTACTTTGTTTTATTTTGGAAATGAAGAACCAAAGGAAGCTCCTTAGTTTTACATCTGTTAGTTTCTAGTCCATTTCTTGGTTATCCTTTTCTAACAGCAATTACAACTAATCTTAAAAGCAAGACTTTTTTTGTATTAACTACATATGACTAGTTCTTTGGGTTTCTAGTTCCACAAAAGCTGATAGCAATGCTTGTCTTGTATAAGGTTTGTTGGAGCTACTGCAGACTGAAATTGATTTGAGTGGGAAAACCGGGGCTTTTCAATATAAATTCTCAATTTGTTCAAGATGTCTGTCTAAACAAGAGCACACAATCTACTGCTTTGTTGCTTAAGCTATAAAATACAACGCGTTTGCTTTGCTTCTGCTCTCTCCAGTTTACCTTGACGTGCTGTAGCAGTTTATTCAGTTTCCAGAGAAGCTCACTGTCGTTCCTGTTGGCGTGACCCAGTTGCATTTCCCTTCTGGTCGGGTGAATGTCCATCGTCTTGAGCCCGAGAGCTTCAGCCTCCAGACTCGCCTGCAGAGACTCAATTGCACACTGGTGGTTAGTGCTGGGGAGTCCAGGGAAGCATATGGTACAACATTCTGTTACTCTTGAGTCTGATCCAGCCTTTGTATCAAATTATTGCCCACCAAGTAACAAATATATAAGAACTTTTCAAACCTGTTTTAATCTGAGAAACCAGTATTTTGCACCAAGCCATTCATGAATACCTTCTTTTAAAACATAGGGCAGGGAGAAGCTTTCAAATGGTCAACTTGAAAGTCTGCTACCTAAAATGTGGATTACCTCCTACTAAACTAGTTCAACCAGACAACATGTGACCAGACTGCACCTAACTTCTAATAACAGACACTCTACAACCTCTAGAAAATTTGGTCTAAAGAAGAATTCCCCTTAATGATTATAAATCTTTCCTAGTGTCTAAGGTAAAACCTTTATTTTGCAGCCTGAGACTTTTATGTCATATCATCATTGTACCTGGTTGTTTCAAATTCTTCTTTCTCGTGTTCTTCTGTCAATGTCAGCTTTAACCTGAGCTGCTTTGAGCTGAATCCAAATTGATTTACTTTCTTCAGCCTGAAAGGAAGGGTTTGACAGCTGAATAAATGTCCTTTGTGGGGTTAAACATACAAAATCCATCTGGTGGAATGTGGGCAGCAGCCACCCAGCTGGCGTGATGCTCTCACATCTGTGGCATTGCTACCTCCAGGGAAGACTCTGCTTTCTCCAGTGCCACCTGCAGTTCATCCTTCTCCATCTCCAATCTCTTGTCTTTTGTAGCTCATCAATGCTCTTCCCTCCCCCTCAGCTGATTGATTAGATTCTTAATTTCCTTTAGGGAAGAAAACAGATATTTCATATGATAGGTTTATTTCAGGACTATGAACTTTACCAACTTCACCAGGCAGATTCTTTGAATGGAAGTGTTATGTCTAAATTGTGGCTCTGTTCAGATAACGAAACTGTGCATCCTCATGTATCTCTATAATATACTTAGTTACATATTGTGACAGCTTGAAAGAAGGAGGACTCAGAAAATGGGAAGGCAGTTTAACATTCTTATTGAAACAATTTATTTTTGGAAGCTGGTGGCATGCTCATTGCAGAAACAATAAAACCCTTTCCCTCAGGAAGCCGATAATTTCCAATGCCCTTTAAAAAAGCTTACATTCCTTGAATCGTGTTGCTGGCAGGGACCACAGAAGGTGATTTGAGCCCACCTCAGGTCACCCAAGGGCCAGCCTGTGCCAGCGCTGACAGATGCCGCCTAGTTCTTCTTGAAGAGTCTGAGCTCGGAGGCAGCACAACCACGCAGCCATCCATCCTTATAACTTTTATTAATTTTCTGCTCTTTCTTGGTGCATTTTAAACCTGTCCTGACCCATCTGCTATGGAACTGGAAAGCAAATTTGTCCTTTTCTCTTTACAGCAGTCTTTCATATCTTTGATATACATTCAGGTCTGTATTGTATATCTGTGTATGTTATTTTCTCTTCTTCTGCTTTTCCCCCTTCAGCCTAAGTCCCTGTTGGGTTTTCTTTTTTAGAGTTTCCTTATAAGGCATATTTTATAAATATCAAATCACTCAAATGGTTCTTTTCTACTGTCTTCATGGGCTACGTATTACTGAAGCCAGACAGACCATGGCTATTGATCTTTTCAAGGGCCATGTAAATCAGGCAATTTCACAAAATCTGTGCTCTCTGTATTGTTTTATGCGGTTTGACTTTCTCACTGCAGCTCTCTGACATTGTCCCATTTGTACAGACCGTGATTCACATAACCACAGATTAACTTTTTTTTTCTTTCTCCACACAATTGCAGCATTTTTTTTTTTCCTGCAGAACACCCAGTAGTTCCCCCTTTCCTGTTTGTACAGCTGATTATATCTGCCTCCGCCCGGTAACGTGCACTTATCCCTGTTGAATAGTACCCTCCTTTTTAAGACCCTATCTCCAGTACGTGAAATCCTTCTAAATCCTACATCTGTCCTCCAGCATGCTAAAGTTTCCCAGTTTGGTATAATCTGCAGCTACGTAAACATGTTTTCTGAACCATCATTGAGCTCATTAACATCTTTCTAACAACAAGCTCCCTAAATATCTACATTGTTTCCCCTGTTTACTTACAATCATCTGAAACCATGTCAAAAATCTTACTAAAGTGACATCCAACATACCATCCAAGGCTGATTCTTCTCCACCGATGATACCTCTTACTTTGTTGCAAAAAAGATTAGATTGGACATCTTTTGTTCTTGACAAAGCTGTGTTGGCTGTTACTTATTGTAAGTGCTTAAAAATAGCTTTTTTACTTGCTCCATTATCTTTTCTGGGCACTGAAATTAAATAGATTGGTATACAACTTCCTAATTCCTTCGCTCCTTTCAACAATACTGTTTGTCCCTTTCCGACCTATAAATCCCCTTCCGACTGTAAATTCTCAAAGATAACCACCAGTAACTGAGATTTCATCAGCCAGTCCTTCAAGTCCAGGTGATGTGAAAGCAGCAAATGTTGTCTGAATTTTTCACCTGGATAGTCGTCTAATATCCATCTGTTTCCCCAAGTCTCAATAATGCCTGATATTTAAAAAAAAAAAAAAAAAGAAAAAGAGCAAAAGAAAATTAGGTGCAAAAATATTAAGCAGCTTTGCTTTCTCAGTGCTGTCTGTCAAAATATTTCCACTGCTGTCTGATATTGGAGTAATCATTTGTTTGATTTTTTTTTCCAATTCTGGTAATGTACTTAAAATTTCATGCTAGTCCTGATATCCCTTGCTAGTTGCTGCCTTCATTTTCTGACTTTCATCCCTGCATAATAGGACTACGTTTTTGTAGCTCTTCTAAGTAACCTGACCCAGCTTCTTTTTGGATTCCTGTCTGAGGTTCAGGAAGAGCTTGTGACAGCCAGGCTGATCTTTTACTCTGCCGCTTAGCTCATCTGCATGGCTAGTCCACTTACTTACATTCTTGATGTTATTTCTTTGAGGAACTGCCATCTCTCTTAACCATCTTTTTTATCTGCATCATCTCACAGAACATCATATTGACTGGTTGTATGAGTTCATTGGAGTTTACTTCCATGAAACACCTTGTTTTTATTTTGATGCTGCTGCTTCTTTCTAAAATTACAGAACCTCCCTGCAGAAAGACCCTGTGAAGCCACATATATACATACACACAACTTTCTTTGTGAAGAACATTGAGAATTTAAAAATTGCCCAGCTTTTCTGACCCAAATAATTCAGTTTAATACCGATAAGAAGAAATGAAAGATGATGGGTAAGTCATGAGAAAAAAAAAAAAGCTCATCAGTCTGCTGGACTCCTTATTCCTTTTCTAATAATCCTGTACATAAATTGTTTGTTTCGCATCAGCTATAGCTTGTAGGTAAAGAACACATGTGAAGGCAACGCGGACCCATTCAGCTCCTGGATTAGAAGAGAGGGTTAAAAAGTTTTCTTCCATTCTGCTCTTTTTACTGGTGATGTACCTGATGACTGTGTAGACATTTATTCTTACATCTATTATTTATTCTCAGTTCCACCACATCAGGGGTTGAAGATGCTGCCCAGGCTTCCTGGTTTCAGCCTCCTGGGAAAATTGGGAGCAGGGAGAGGTCTCCACCAGTTCCCGTTTGACAGGCTCTGCAACAACAGCTGTAGAAAACAGCAGTACGTTGTCCCACTGACTCTTGGGGAAAGAAATCTTCAGATGTTGTACCTAGCACTGGCTTGGGTTTAAAGGATATCTTTAAAATATGCTTTCTTTTCCCCCATGTCACTCAAGGACTTGTGGTGTGACACTTGGCACATTTCAATATCCATCTCTATAATGGAAACAATCTCTCGTTTTCCTGCAGAAGTTCAATATGACAGAAAGGAGAAAATATTTCAATCTTAATCAATCTGCATTTGATTATGAGTATACCATACTTAGCTATAAAGATTTTCTGTAAGCATATTTCAGTATTTCTTTGTCTTTCTCTTGTATATTTACAATCACTTGGATTAGCATATTTTTACCCACTTCTCTCATATTTTCTAAATATTAAACATGTATAATTTAGGGCAAGGACTCATTTTCCTTGTTTCTGAAGAACCATTTACTACTCCTGAAAGTGCTTAAAATAAATTGTTAGTAATTTGCAATATATGGAGGACACTAAAGTGGGCTGTACAAATTTCACTTTTATATAGAAGTGTTTGAGGGGTTTGAGGTATATATTTGGATCTCCTTTTTAAAAATTATTTTTTCCATTAAAAAACCTCCTACAATCTCCTTCTCACAACCTTAGTTTGGTTTTGAATTTAAAATTTCACTTTCAAGTCATATAAGTAGCAAAGATGAAACCGGGGCATGGAAAGCACCGAGCATCGGTGGTACTTCAGAGACAACTTCTCACCAGCTTGATGTCCTTACGCCTGTCTCGGGCTCTGAAATGAAATACCCAGGGCACGTACAAGGGGAACGTACCCTCTTAAAAAGTGCAGGGAGGGCTTTTCAACGATTTGAAGTACTTATAAGTAAATATTTATCTATGTGATAGATACGTATTTATAAGTATTGAGTATTTATAAGCGTGGATCTCTACAAACTATAGGATTTCTCAGGTTTTGCGCCGATTATAATACGCATGGCACAGCCGCGATCGCTTGTGCACGTATAAGGCGGTGTATTGAACTCGTATTTAAGGCAGCGGAGTGGGTCTGAGTAGCTATACCTTTACCCTGACGGTAACACCGGCGGTCCCAGGGGTGGCCACCGTCGCCTCGCGTTTCCTAGCCAAAAATTCCTCCCACACTTCCCTGGCGTTGCCCATTTACACCGAGGCTTCCTGCAATTTCCTATTCTCTCAGCTATTCCTCAAGCAATTCTCATTAGAAAAACAATGCTACCTGGTCACAATTTTAC
>JAOXNG010000057.1:3710737-3721063 GCA_028566535.1 Scolopax minor | reverse complement strand
CATGGCTGTAGCATGGTTTCTCTGCACTTAATAAGTGTTGTTTTGAAGCTAAGAAGGGGCTGATACCAGTGCCCTGGTTTAGCAAAATTTTTAAATTTGAGGAGTATCTCAAACCAGTGTTTATTCATGTCATGTACTTTTGTATACTTCTCTGGAGAATTAATATAGATGCCTACTTTATGCACTACATAAAACATAACTTAGAAGCTCAAGTTTTATTTCACGCAGCCCTCTATAAACCTTTGAGGTACTCAGGGCATGAACAATTTTGCTATTCTTTTCTTCTAGCCCAAATGCAATTTGCATCATTAAGGTCATTTCTTTTCCCTTACAAACTTTGCTGGTGTTTCTTCATGAACAATAGAGCTTCTTGGTAATTCTTTCTGAAACAATTTGCCCCAAATATGACACGGTCCATCGTTGTGCTCCACTGGGTTTCCACCCATTCTGGGAGGCAGCAGCTTGTTTCTAGCAAAGTAATTCTGCAACACTAAGCATAGTGCTGCTAATTTGTGCTTAACAAGGATGAGTATTACATCCTCATACTTAGTTCAACTTGGATTTAGGTACCTAAATTTAAGCACTCAGGCTTGAAGGCTTTGGCCATCTTCACAGAATCAATACTGCTCTGCTTTCAGAAGTCATTAGTTTCTGTTCTCAAACCACTTAAATCAATGCATATTTCAGGAAGGTTACTATGGTATAAAGGCATAAGCTGATCTGCATAAGGACTCCACAGACACCCTAAACAGCACAGAAGACACGTGTACAAACCTGCATGTTAGAGATCCACAGAGAAAACACTGCCAAGTGCAAGTCCTATCAAAATAATTAGACCTGTCAAAGTTAAAATGCTTCAGGAAATCAGACTGATATAACATTTCAATGGTCAGGAGTCAGAAAGTCTGATTTATTTTCTTTTAAACTCCTAAAATGTATCTTGTTTTTAAAAATTATGATACGATTTTTAAGAAGCAGCCAAACACCTAAACATCTCAATGTCAATGCTCCCAAAACAAAATATTTTGATCCATGTGAAATGATATTCTCCTTTGCCAACTACGATTTTTAGCTCCGGTAATTTAAAATTTGGGAGCTTTCTTGCACTTCAAAACCTTGAAAGCCTTTGTTAAATGGAATGTCCATCCTGTGCAGCTGTAATAGTTTCCTATCTGAAAACAATATTGCCTCTGTTGATAAGAACTAGAGTTTTTTTCAACTATTTATAGCTTCCTTTATGAAAAATAACGAAGTTGCTGATGTTGTATCTACACTGGCATAGAGTAAATAGATAAATAGCTTGTCAAATGGCGAGCTCATCAAAGAGAAACAAGAGAGTTCTGGACCCTTGTGACGGTTTATACAAAATTAAGTAATGACATGCAAATTTTGTAACGCAGTCTACAGCCAGACCACTTGATCACAGATGAAGGATACCGCTGATTCCAGGCTCAGGCTTGATTGCAAACCTTAGCAATGCCAATCCAGATTTTGCAGCTGTAAACTCCATGTAGGGACCCCCCACCTTTGGGGCAAAGGCCAAACACTGTCTCACAAAGTTTCTGAAACGCAGGTGGAGGTCTCAGAAGGTTTAACAAGACCAGAAACTCCATGGGGAGCTGATTTCTAATACAAGCTGACTTTTCTGTGACCACAATCATCATCTGCCAGTAATTGGACCTGCACTTTCTATAACATGCCCTAGCTGACATTTCAATTATCCAAAAGAGGGACCAAGAAACCAGCGCCCGCAGTAGCCAGTTCTCCCTAAATGCTCTATTACACAAACATTTTCTCACTGCAATGATATATGCACCTAAAAAAAATAAATAAAAAAAGAAGAGATAGCAGCCGATTACTTGCCTGTAATGATGCCGTTTTTCTCTACAGGTTCTTGCCAGCTGACCTTGAGAGACGTGTCCAGAATCTCAGTGAAACTCAGGTGTCCCACCGCTCCTGGCTCTGAAAATCAGAAAAGGAAATCTGTTACTGGGAGAACCCCACGTACTTCTCATCCAATTCATGTGGCAAGGTTAAGGCTGAAGAAATAAAACAGTGAGCCGGGCCAAGGGAAACCTGCTGGAAACATCAGTGAGAGCTGCAGGGGAGAGGGGGGGACTGCAAGGTGTTAAGAAGCACTCTGGCTATCATCACATAAATTATTTTATCCAGTCATCATCCTGACTGTGCAGGGAACTGGAGAGTAGCAGCAGGAGACTTGCATGCAACTTGTTCTCTGCCTCTTTTCTTGATCTAATCTAATTAGAACAATCAAGCTGGCAATCCTGGAAGTGGTTGTGTTTGCTGTTAACCCTCAATGATGGTGTGTGGCATCTACCTATGCTGCTGTGTGGAGCTTGTCCGGCCCTAGGGATGGAGCAGCACCACCAGCATCCCCTCACCGGGAAATAGCCTTCTAGCTATGCAAGGTCAAAGCAAGGACAGAGTCACCGAGCCTCTGCTTGGATAGATTCTCTCCAAACAACTCTAAAAACCTCCAACATAATGCCAACTGTCTTCTGTAAAATGAATACAAGTGTGTGAAACTTTTTAAAGGATTTTTATGATGTAGCTCAAGAGCTCTTAAAAATTTCAGCTCCCTAGTGTGCAATGAAAGAGCATAAAATGGAATGACTGTCAAGAATATGCCATCCTCCCTCAATTTTGATCTTCAAGGAAGACATCCTGACTGATTTTTGATCCAACTGCTGTTCTCTCTTCAATCGATGTACTGGAAAAAGGAGTTTTTGTTCACTTTGTATTCACTGTGCTTCTATCATTGGATCCCTGCCCGAGTATCCTCCAGCTCCACTGACATCAGTTGGCAATTTCTCGTCTGCAATTTCATATTTTGTTTCCTCTTCACTTTAGTCCAGTTTCTCATTCCCCTCCAGCTATGATAAAAAAAAAAAAAAAAAAATCCTGCCAGTAGGTCGGCTACAACCACATTTGCAATTCTGCAATCCTAGGGAGGAAAATTTCCAAATCCACTCTGTGCTATCTAGTAGTCAAAGCATTACAGAGAGAATTGCTGATCTGGTAGCAGTCTCAGGAATACCCAACAAGAGCTCAGCAATTATGCATTATTGGGGACTGCATATCTGCACACATGCAAACGCAAAGCTTTCCTCCAATTAGCGCCTGCAGTTGGTTTTAATATCATAATGAAAAACAGGTGCAGGTTACTCCAAGCCAAGACACATTGCTTCTGACTGGATGTCAGGTTTTATTTGACCCATATAATTCATCAGCAAACTGATCTGTTTGCACTATTTTTTTTCTAAAGAATTGCCCAACTTTGCTCTACAGACAGAAAATTATCACCTGAGAACATGAGTGACAGCCCTTTCAAATCTTTTTTCCCACCACATAAATCCTGAAGCAACTTAGATTCAATGAGTTGTCTGCAAAGATGCACGTATACCATCCTATACTTAACTTCTCAGGCACCACGAAAACCAAGGAAAGCAATTCTGAAGGATCACACACACAAGAAAAAAAAAAAAAAAAGTGAAAAAATAATCTTGCTTCTCTCTACTGCTGAAGCTCCAAGCAGCTGCATACAAAAAGAAGTGTTTTAAATGTTTTACAAAAGACAAGTCTGGCTTTCTCTTGTTTTATGGCTCATGATGGAATTTTCTTGTGTTTAAAATGGCATGTGATCCCAACATTTCCCTGGGATAATCTCAATGCCGTGACTGTGCCCCTTTCTCCCCCTTTGCACAATGTCTTCAAGGCTCCTTTCTGTAGCCTTTCCTTCAGCAGAAATATTAAAAGTCTCATTCCTCTTCCCAGCTGATTTTCATTAAATCCTAGGAAATCTTCGGTTTCTTACTCTTCTGTACTCATTGAAATCAACCACAGGGCTCAAAAGTCATTGGAGGGAGAAAGACAGATGGACCTAAGACAGACAGTCAGACACATTTACAAACCATCATTGTCAAAAGCCTCATTTCCTTAGGAAAACAAGCAAAAAAGTTAATACCTCACCCAGGAGCCTACCACATGTTTCTCTTTCTTCCATGCTTTTTGCTTTAACCCCAGATAAACACGGAGGAATTTATGTCAATGGTTCACACGGATTTCTGGTAGTTAAACTGCTGTCTTTGTATTCTAGTCTACAGTCTGCTCTTGGGACATAGGTGTAGCATATGGAGGAGACTGAGCACAAAAGGAAAATCCATGGGGAAATAATCAATTTTCTTCATATTCTTTCAAGAGTATCTCATGAAAAATTAGCTCAGCACTTTGAGTCTCATTTCTGTGAACGTTAATGATAATTAATTTTTCTTTACGGGAACACTGACTAACCTAGAAGATCCCTATGAAGCCAAAGTAGTACATTTCTAAAAACAATACATTAATGGATGTATTAGAACTTTTTTTATTCTGATTTGGATCTGAAAAATGTGCATCGGTGTTTATGATGCTCCATGACAGGAAGATACTGGAGCATTGACCAGAGACAAGATCACCCTGGACACACAGGTGGCTATGATGGCCACTGCAATTTAATTGTTATCTGTATCAGACACATGCTAAATGCGTGAGTCCCAAATATGTCTTGAGCAAACCCTTCCATGGGGCCAGAGAGGCCAAAATAAATTTGTATGCTAAACTATTCAGCTCATCTTTTTTCATCCTGTGAACTTGACTTTGGTTTTACAGAATAAAAGTTACTGCGTTGTTATGATTCTGATTCTTTTATACAAACACTTGCAATATAATACAGATAGGGTCATTTTCAATATAGTGAGTAACAGAAAGAAACAATCATAAATTAATCATTGACCTCCACAGGAAGTTCCAGTGTTCCATATTTATTTGGATGCCTGAACATAGATTTCAGAGCATAAGGGTTCACAGGTGTAAAGAATGTGTGGTGTGTTAGCTGAACCAGACTACAATCCTTTCAGCTTCTGACCAACGTAAAAAAATTCACCCAGTCCATAATGAGAAAAAAATCAAATGTCTCTCATTTGCCACAGGCTAAAAGAACACACATGGACAAATGGCTGAGGTTACTCTCTGATGCAAAGTGACTTGACAAGAGATGACAAGCTGATGGTGAACCTGAGATCCGATTTTAAGTGCCTAGATTTGAAAATTCTTGCTTTTCTATCCAACCAAACACTATCCAAGCACTGAGATTCTCTACCAAGGGCTGACTACTCACTGTCCTCAAGGGTGCGGAGGAGCTGGGGTGTGCTTCGTGGTCCATCGCCAGGAGTGGTGAAGCACAGAACCGACGTATAGTACATGGTGTATTTCTTCAGGTTGGTGATGCAGCCACTATGAACCCCATGAAAATCTGGAGCGATGGTGACCACAGTCACAGTCTCTGGAGCATCCACTGGCCAGGCTAGAAGCTAGAAAATTCAAACCTGGATGAGCTCTCATTAGAAGTTGTGTCTATTTGGAATCTAAGTAGGCTTGGCTGCCAAACCCATCTTAATCTGATTGTAAAAAAAAAATCCAAACAAGCAATGGTGTTAAACTACTGTCAGCTCTGACACTGAGCAGATGGATATAACCCTGTTACTGTGATAACTGGAGGGATGTGTATAATCCTCACTAGTGATGGGGGACACAGTAACACCAGGGAGGTATTGCAGTTCTCAGTGTCTGCTGCTGAAAAATGCCAAAATTATTCTGAATGATTATTTGTACAACATGTGTCTTTAGTCTCTCTCTGGGCTGCTCAGAAAGAAAAGTGCTACTCTAAGAAAAAAAAGAAAAAGCTTCATCTTGGTTTTGGGGTTCCTTTAAAGATCCCACTGGCTGGTGAGGTTTGGGTGGGAGGGGGAGGCAGAGAGAGAGGGAAAATCTCCTTCCCCTCCCACAGCCCCCCACTGACCAGGGTAAGAATATTACAGTGTTCAGTGTTTTAGGAATATCAAAACTGTGATTGATTCAAGAGGTTCTGGAACTATAGAAAGAATTGAAAATGGTTGTAAAGACAATTACTACAATTTTCAACATCAGGGCCCCAAAAGTCAGGCTCCTGAAGACATTTTCATGCATTTAAAGTAGTGTGCTTGTCAGATGTGCTCAGTTCTTCCAGGTTTCACTCATCTCAGTGCATCTACTGAGTGATCGATATTTTTTAGAATGGAGTATCTTATGTGTAGATACCTAAATGGGGACTTAAAGAATTTATTTCTGGCAAATTACTTTGAAATTTTAAAACAATCTCTGAAATTGCTTTAATAGCTTGGGGGTCTAAAGCTTTAAAGTGCTTATGAAATTTTTATTTTGTCAAAAAATCTTTATCTTGTGTCCTTATATAAGCATATTAAAATTCTAGGCTTACACTTGGTATCTGTGTAAATCATGCTACTTGTATTGATTTCAGGCTCATAAACATGAATAGATGCCTGAAATAAATGAGCCATATTTGATACATTTAGCCAATGTCTATAGTTTCTGATAATCAGAAAGCACAGTTAGAGGACTATAAGGAGTAATTTTGTTAGGAATATTTCATATTTGAAAAGGTGCACTTTACTACTTCTCAAAATGCAAATAAATTTCAAAGAAAAGATAAAAATGGAAAATGGTTGATGGAATAGTAAGTTTTATTTTCTTTTCTAAATCACCTTTGTGGATTGCAATTGGCATTTATAACTTTGGAGGACTGAACTTCTCTTTTTTGAGTATGTTTCATTGCACAGTCTTCATGAAACGTGCAAAAATGAAGGTGAATAATTCTGTCAGTTAAAGGAAAAAAGTGCTTTTAATCCTTCAGAAAAGCAAAGGTCTAGCTTTGACTACTAGTAATTTATATATCATATAAAAAACTATGCAAAAGAAGTAACTGACAGCAATGTTCTCACACACTCTTTATGCTGCAGTTCATAATCCCTATGAGAACCAGAGATGGTAGAGCTGTTGCAATCTACTGCAATCAAAGAAATCCAAGGAAAGAGAAATTTTTATTATGTATGCTGTCTGAAAAATATACATATGTACAACTACATGCACACATTTTGTAAAAATATTAGGTTTCTTGCCTGAAATCTGCAGCATTATCAGATTTTTGGTATGTGGATTTTAAGTCTTAAAAAAAGGCATGAATATGCTTTCATAATCAGGGCCAGACAAAGAAAAATAGATCTGAAACTTTGTTTCCTTGATTGTAATATCATTTGCCAGGTGAAAAAATAATCTGTGGCTTGTCTGTCTCTCACTTAAAAGAATTTATCTTCAGAGAGGGTACAGCTTAAGCTGGAAAGAAAAGCAGAGTAAGTAATGCTAACACAACAATTTAGCAGAAAGCTACTCTGCAATTTGCAGTTTAAAAGTATTGTGAAATGTACAAAAAGAATTGCTTTATTATTCAGAGTTTAAAGGAAAGAAAATGAGATTTTTACCAAAAAGTCATTCTGGGTTTATATCTACCACAATCCTGAAAAAATATATGGGAACTTAAGCATTTTTTTCTCCTGCTGAAAGGGAAGAAAATATTTAAAAAATAATTTTTTCAGATTCTGCTGTCACAAGGGATTTGCAGGCTTCTGATTTCTTCCTATTAGTATAGGTGTGCTAAGCATCTAAAAGGAAAACAAACAAACTCAAAATCAACCTGTGGAATACACATCTATTTATCCATTTTTTAAAAAACTCAAGTCGCTTGGCAGACTATTTTGTTGCAAAGTGTTGACCTCTTAGAAACATTTTTCCACAGTTTCCTGCTGTACAGCATGTGCACACGCATGCACACAAAATTACATCTAATCTTTTACATTAAAGCAAATCAAGCATATATTTGTGGCACAAGAGAGGGAAAACATAACAAACTGAAGCACTTTCTGACAAAAGAAGATTAGTCATTTCAATGGAGCGGATGATAGTCGTTCAAACATCCTGTCATGGTTACAGGAGCCACATGAGGAGATCTAAAGATAAACACAGCAAGAGTAATGATGCAAGACTTTATCTTGTTGTCGTGGAAAAGAATACATCTCTGTTTGACTAGTGCAGTTAATGGAAACTGTTTCTGTGAACTCAGATTTTTGCTAAAGTATTTATGTGATGAAAACTTGAGCTTATGCATTGAACCATCAATCTGTCTCTTATACAAAGCTGAACTTCAAACTGAAGCAGCAGTATGTAATTTTCCAGTTAAATTAAAATTCACAACATTTTCTATAACTTTTCTGCTTGAAAGCTGATTATCTACGTCAGCAAGGTGGCTGCTGTTAGAATGGTGAAGGCAGAGGCAGTATAATTGGCAAAATTATTTGGGAGGGTAATATCCCTCGCTTTCTGCAATACTCTTGCATCTATTTTAAAAGGTTTATCATCCCTTTATAAAGGTGCATTTGTACATTTTTTGTATAAATGTGTGTTAGTTTTTAAGGATTGTATTAAGAGCTGATTAGTCACAGATTCATATAACTTTGACATATTGTTGATTCTGCATATCACTAGATAGGTCTTTAAGCCATTTAAAATCTTACTGAAGTATTTTATTGTCTATGGAACTTGACCTTTAATGCTGCCGATATAGGCTATTTTGTCTGAATATTGAAATGAATTGCCTCCACCTAGTAATGTTGTTTTAATAGCATTCTATGTTAATAGACTATCAGGATCTTTAATTTCTCCTTTATTTTTTAATTTCTTTTAATGTATTGCTAATTCCTTCTGTTAGAGAAACACGGTTTGCAGCTGCTTCTTCTTGACCTCTGCTTTTACTTGTAGTATTTATTATAGTTTATATGTGCTTATGATACTCTTATTTTGGTATGAAAATATCTCAGTCTTTACAACCCTCTTAATTGCTATATTCAGAATGCTTTGTTTAGGCACTGTGTTTTGAAAAACGAGTATTTTAAAATACTGTTTACTTGTATATGTAGTATTTTCTCTCCTCTATTTTTAACATTTCTAGTTCTATTACTCTGTGAAACTAGTTTGTTTTTGACTGTTTAAATTGAAACCCATAGAAAGCTACACTATTCCTATGTGGCGGAACTTGCAGTGGTGTGGTTTTCCTTAGTATAGAACTAAGTGTGATACAGAAAATTATTTTTGTCTTTCTCCCTGATTCCTCTTTTGGTCTTTTTTTATTAGTTCTTTGCTGGTCTTGAACATAATTTCTACAAGGTATTGTGATGTTTTACTTGGTTTGGAAATGGTTTACTGCTACATTACAGTTGTACCTGAAGTTTTTTGCCATACTATTAAGTGTAGTACTTGTATAATCTTTATGGTGTTCCTGTGTTTTAACTGAAAGAGAAATGCACTTTATGTAAAAATTTCCTTTGTTAGTTCTCCATATGTAAGTTTAGTGTTTAGCATTTTTTTCAGTTTAGTGAAGTTAATGGTAAGGGGCTTTCATTTTTAAGAAGTTGAGCTAAATATGTAATCCATAAAAAGGGAAAGATATATCTATAGACATGATAGAGTATTTTATTTTCAATGTATCAACTTCATGCTAAACTCAAAAGTGTTTTAGCCAGCAATTTCATGAGCTTTGACCATAAACCTGTTTATCCCTCTCTTGTCCCGTGCACAGCCTACTACATTATTGTATGCTTCTCTACTATTGTATCAGAATCTTTGCTTTGAACACAGTAGGTCAAAGTAACTCTGGCTGCTTTTATATGACATTGTTTATTGCTCCTCCGGCAACTAGTTCAACCTAAAGCTTTGTGGGTTTGTCTGCTTGTCTTTTGTGAGTCAGAGATCACGGGGCACATTCTATGGCAAAAGAAGGTTCTTTGTAACGCAGCTTAATTTCCCAGTCCTTTGCAATATTTCAAGATATTACACAGTAATAGGCTAGTGGTACACACTTTCAGTTGTACTCTTAACCCTTTTTGTCTGAGGAATTAAAAAGCTATGTAGATTCTATATTTTTTCTGAGCTTGTCTACATTTCATAAAACTTTTTCAAATATGGGAAAACAAAAGAAGACAGAAATGCTTGTATTTTGCTTTTAGACAGATTTATATGTCATATTTCAAATTACATGTGGTGACCTACTTCAGGGTCTGCTTTTTCCTGGGGACTGTTGTGAGCAGGTCTGTATTTGTAGCTATGAGATGGAAAATTTAAGTCTCTGCATCTATAAGAAAAACAGAAGTTGGACTAGATGATCTCTAGAGGTCCCTTCCAACTCTGAAAATTCCATGATTCTGTGAAATTACAAATCTAAATCATAGTTCTATCAGTTTTCTTTGAAGTACCTTAAAAAAAAAATCTTATTAAATATATCCTGTTTATTCAATTGGCACTTCCACGGTAAAAATCTTATTTCAGGTAATGCTTCAAGACCACTCCTTTAAAAGTAGTTGTCACCCCTTATGACATGAAACA
>JAOXNG010000057.1:3629928-3649790 GCA_028566535.1 Scolopax minor | reverse complement strand
GACCAAAAAGGATGTGAGGGAGAGCCAGAGATACTGCTGCACGTGTGTCTCTGGGAGTAGGCACTCTAGGTTTTTTATTTTAAACTAACAGTTGGTGCCAGACATGATTAAATTCACACTGTGTAAGGCACTGGAGCCAAAAGTACACATCACCTTTTTGGTGATAGGTGCTTAAAAACCTAAAACTCAGGCAGTCTCCCATGCCCCTTCCTTCACATGGAGAATGCCCTGGCTTCTGGGAAAGTGCTTTTCTCTTCTTTCCTCTATTACTCACACCTGTTTATCCTGATTTTTTGCATATTACATTAATTCACATTGCAGATGTAATTATGGCTCTTAGTCCAAGGAATGTAAGTGGAGAAAGCAGTTGTGCCTTTGATTTTTTCTCTTAAGTCACACCTATGGCAAATCTTCTGAATTTGGTCTTTTTACAGCTGTGACACTCTTTCTTTAGTGTAAAGTCTGAAACTGCACAAAAAGCATGTTTGTGTTCTTTTCCATACAAAGATCTATCGCCACAGACTTTGAGCAACATCAGGTTTTTGATAAGTGTCTGTCAGTCTTTTAGAGAAAGTTTGCAGTTTTGCAGAATAAGCATACTTGCTTTCATTGCCTAATGCTGCTAATATCTTACTAATGATACCAGTTATTCAAATGATGCATTAAGTTTATGCAAACTCTTCATGGTCACAAAATTTTCTGAAAACAATATTATTCCCCACAGATACTCAAGTGAATGATAAGAAACTAGTACAGGCCAGCAGCAGCAATAAAAGACAGATTAAATACAGAACCACGTGCTTCATCAACAAACACTCATGCTATTCTGTAATTTAAGCCACCCCAGCTGTAGCACCAGAAGAAATAAACATGGCATTTAGTGGAAAAAAGGTTCCTTTTCAATAGGAGGCCATTGAGCATATTACACCTCTGCTTCTGCAGGCTGTCAAATTGGTTTTCATGCAGAACATGTAAACTTTCCCCTTTTCAGTACCATGGCATTCAGGGGTGTTCGGGTGTAGATCAGAGATCTGGAATTAAATTATCATTTTTACCACCTTGTTATGTGGTGGCATCAGCTCGTTTTATAGCTAGATGGTCATTACCTTATATATAAGTATTCCAAGCTCTGAAACAGAACATTTAATTTCTAAAGAATTAAATAAACAAGGAGCTAATAATTTTAGCTGTGTACTACAGCAGAAAGAACATAGATTCAAACTCTCAAAATGGGGGCTTGGGTTTTTTTCTTAGAATGAAACTCTCAACCATGTCGTGGAGAACTCTGTCAGACTCATGGGAGGCACGGTTGATGGCTGGGAGCCGCACTGATGGAAAACACTAAGTAGCAGAAGATTTATATCCCCGTTTACTCAGAATTTCTTTGGCAGCTGAATAGAGCAACCATTTCGGCTCTGTACACAGCTCTGGAGTAATGCAGGCAGAAGCACTGAGATGTTTTATTGCAGAGTTTTGCTCTCAAATGGTGAAGGATGAATCTCTCATGTCTAATCATCTGCCTGGGTCATCTGAGCTGGAAGGCAGCCATAATAAAATCCTCTGAGCTTCAATTAGGGAGCTCCAGTGTAAACCTTGCTCCTTTTTTACTCTTTGGTTTATGCTGCAAAACAGTTTTCTTGCATAACAGATGACATCTCCAATCATTCAAGTGTTGTCAGCATGTCACAGATAAAGACTTTTTGGAATCAGCTGCCAAACTTAAGAAAGAAAACAACCAAAAAAAATTTGTCTGAATAGAAATTACGTACACTTTTATCTCTGATAAAAGAAGCAGACAAACAAACAAGAACATTTTGAATCAATTCAAATGTTCACTTTTCCCCTTAGGTCAATTGCAAAATGAGAAAAGTGATTTTAAAGCCAACTAACATATTTCTTTCTGAAGGCACTGAAATATATTTTTTTAACTTTTCCAACATGAAACAAGTCATTAAAATGTCAAAGCAAAATATTACAGTATTCTCATAATTCTGTTCTTCTTGGGTTTGATGGGAGTACATTGCAAAATTCAATCTAAAGTTGTGTATTTCTGCCTCTCTTCTTATTGCACAAAATTTCATTTTTCAACTACAGTTAATAGGTTGAGAGATTAATATAAATTGCCCAGCAGAGGTCAAAGCACAATAGTAAACACCCTATAAGAGTTTACTATCCAGCTCCAGCAAAATGCATGTGAAGAGCAGTTGGATTTTACCATATTCGTGTTCTTTTCCACATATTATCTCTTCTTCCACCCTGAAATGCCAGTCACTGTACACCGGTGACTGGAGGCGGTCAACAAATAGGAATGCAAGGCTCTTGCAACTCAGCAAAATACATGGTAGAGTGGGAAAATAGAAGCCTTTTTCCCACCATCCCATTTTCATTCGACTCAAGTAGGACAAAACCAAATTTTCACAGAACAAACTGAGCCTTGTGTAATTTTGTATCACTCGTGGGATAGGATGTAAAGATTGCTGTTTCTGTGAAAGTAAGAGAAAAGAAAGGGATGAAATGCTAAAGTGCCACACTGCAAAGCAAATCTTTACTCTTTTAGAAATATTAACAGAACTACAATCTGGCCAACGTTTCATTGCAGGCTCTGTTGTATTTAAAGGCTCATGATTTCTTTTTTAACACACTATCCATCAAAATTCACAGTGAACTAGCTATTGCTAGAGGGGACAGTGACAAAGGCCTGCTGGTTCCTTCCCAAGGCTTCAGAAACTGATGTCTGAACAACAGCAACAACCTCTCGTCATTGATTCTACAAAGAATCAAAGATCTTTCCATCCAGGAAGATCTTCCTCATCTGACTCCTCTGGGCCTCTGCTGATCTATGCTGGATGGGAAACAGATCTCGTTGTTCCCTGCAAAGTGCTTGAGATGATCAGGCAACATTAAGCTGGAGAGGAACTCAGGGAAGCGATGGGATGGATTCTGTTTTGTCATTTTTGTTCTCGTGTGTTCTGGTCTTTCACCAAGTTGATAGCCTGGAGTTATCCCTTTGCATTACCACCACCAGTTTCTATTTCCTTTACTACTGAAAGAGGGGGAAATTAGAAAGAATTAAAGAAAAAAATGATGTACTGTTTCTGCTCTTTTCCTTGACATGAAGGTGTCTAGTGAGACATCTGAATTCAGATTAAAGTCTACAGAGCTCACTGTGCTGCAGGAGCAGTTTGCTCAAAACATCCATAGTCTAGCATTATTTGTCTGCCCAAATTCAGTAAGTTTTCCATTATTACAGTGAGCCTAACTACAGCCATATGTCATTGTCACTGAGATCAAATGAAATGATACTGACTGCTAGGGAAAAAAACCCCGCAGTTGAAGACAAAAATGCTCTATTTGTTTAATGTGGATGAGTATTTACTAGTATTGGAGGAATCTTTTTCAGAAAAAAAGGTTCTTGGAATCTCCACCTCAGTCAGGGCCCTTGGTATAGATAAGGATTTCAATGATTTCTGTATAAACATTAAAATTAAGCATTTGAGTTTATACAGCCTGGTTCAGTTTGGTTCCTCATCATATTAAATCCTTATTCAGATTTTACAAAACCCTTTCTACCTGGAGCTCAACAAAAGATTGCTGGATTGAAATACGACTATTCCCAGGCTCAGTCAAACAAAGTACAGTGAAATAAGTACAACTAAGGAAAAAAAGTCAGAATGTCTATTTTTCTTAATTTCCTAATCCTTTATCTTCATCCTGAATAGGAAGTAGCATCTCCCCCATAAAATGGAAGGTTTTTGATAATGTCAATTCAAAAATGTAAAAAAAATAAATATTTGGACTTTTTTTTTTTCCCAAGTCAGCTTGACATAGAATTGTGCTCAAGTAAGCGGCCGAATGCCTCAGGAACATTTCTCTTCAGACCCTTCATGCCTCCACTCTACTCTCTTAAGCTGTGTTTTTCTTCCCTGGGATACATCTCCTGCCTCTGACTGCAGATTTGCCCACACGTAAATCTGGCACCATGAAGTAAAAAACTCGGTCCATGGGATTCATGAGGCTTTTCGACTAGCACTGTCAAAGAAAAAGGACTCCATGAAAACTTTTACAGAAACTGGGTCTTGTATTTAAAGTATATTTTGCCTCGAAATCCCACGTCAGCTGTAGAAACAGGAGCAGAGTAACAACATTTGGATCAGTCTCTTAGGCCCAAGTGTGGACTTTCTTCAAGTGTTCTATTTTGTTCTGCAGAGCTAAAAGGTATTTATATCTGTTTGTGCCTGGCCCTGCGCTAGTGCAACGTGCGTCCTGTGAGGAAAGCCATCAGCAGTCCAGTGGGATGTTTCCTTGGGTCTGTTTTGCCCAGCTCTTGGCAGTCCTGGCCATTCAAGGAAGCTAACGCAGGGGAGGTGGACATCTCGGGGGACAAAGCTTAGTTTGGGAGCTTTCATCCCTGGTTGCTCAGATGGGTGACTCAGACAGTCTTCCTGAAATCTTATCATCCTCTAACCTAATTTAGCGGTTCCCTAACTCAGAGATCACTGAAACAATATGCCAGAAAAACATTAATTACAGCCTCACACCTTATCATACCAGGGTGGTTAACGATCACCAAAATTAGGTACCTTCCCAACGCTTTTTCCACTGGTAGCAATAGAGATACAATAAACATGTTATACATGATAGCAAACGACTTCCATTGTTTGTGTGGAAGTGTCCCGTGTGTCCTTAAGTCTGTGACTTTATTCTTTTTCTTTAACGTAGGCCAATTTTTGAATTGTGAAATACAGGGGAAGCTTGAAAAACTTTCTTTAAGAAATAATTTAAGCAACTTTTAGGGCCTGATGCCTTCTTTTTGCTTAACCGAGCCATCCGCCAGCAAGTCCCTTAATAAATGGTATTATTTACATTAAATAGTAGTGATGCAAACCTCTTCAATGTCAATCCCTTCTTGAGAAGAGCAACAGTCTGAGTGAAGAGTGAGCGAAAAACCAAGCCTGCCCTGTGCTCCAGCGTTAGTAACGCCATGGATTCCTCTCTGAGCTTACCAAGAGGCCTCACAGCCATGGCCCTGAGTTAAGGTGGAGACCAGCAGCCGACCAAGGAACAGCTCAGCTGTGGTGTGGCCCTGGAATTCAAACGAGGGAGCAAGTGCGGCAACCCGAGAAATGGTTAAAGGATAAAGAAAAAAAAAAAAAAAAGAAAAAAAAAGAAGTGTATTTCTCAGTCATAAACTTCTACCCTGAAACATGGCTTGTCTGTTTCTACCTGACGTGTTAGAGAGAAGATTAACAGGTTATACAATGAAAGAGTGTTAAGATAATAAAAGTTAATATTTCCTTTTTTTCACTTTTATTGTAGCAAGGTCTATATTTGTTTTCAAGAAAAGGGGAATACGTGATGTTGCTGTGCACTCCTCTGCACTGTGCAGGTCTCTGTTCACATTTCTACATGTAAAGAAAATAACAGGGATTTTCCTGTGAGGATTCCTGGTCACATTTGTTTAGTTTGATGGATAACATTAAAACTCCAGTTGGACTTTGAGTCAAAAATATAGATTGCTAATTATTTTATAAATACAAGGGTATAGAGCTGGTGTATGAAGAATTATGACTTTTCAGTACCTGAGGATATCTGAAAACTCTTTAAACATGTACTTATTAACATAATTCCTGATCTTGAACCTTTGAGAAACTAGACTCCAGACTGAAAAAATAAGCAACAACAAAACAGCTTTTTAGATCAAATTTATAGTGAAAACGTTCTAGTTGTTTGAATCAATCACAGCAAGTGGTTTCTTATATATACAGTCCTTGTCTTGATCCAGACGGCAGGCATCAGAGCAGATGAATAAAACACCAGACATGAAAAAGGTTTACAAAACACAATACAAGCAAAACAAGGGAGTGATCTAGGTCACTTCTACTTATTGACTTGATATACTCTGTCAATGTGACTGAGTTTTGCCTGGATCAGATCAAACACATGATTCATTTCCACTGCAAGTAAAGTCAACAAAACCCAACCAACAAAAAAGGTGAATAAGATAATAATAAAAAGCCCCCCAAATAACATAACAAAACAACAGTGAGTAGATCAAAAATTAAATATCCAGTGTATGAGGGGAGAGATGATAAAGAGGAGCAATCATGAAAGATTTCATCAACAACTGTTGAAGAAGCCTTGCATAAATTAATCTTGGCTGAATCGTAAAGCAGTGCCTGAAAACATGCCCTCTTTCCTTTCCTTCCCCCGACCCTGGGCCTGTTGGGGTTACAACTGCACTTCTGATGCATTTCACTTTGAAAAATGAAGTTACCCATAGAAATCCACCTACAAAATATGTGATTTACCCAGCCAAGTTTGCAGTTCTGCAAAGCAGTTCAAAATGCACTTGACTTCAGGTACTTGCTGGTTGGTTTGAAGGGAGTGTAAATGCTCACATTCCTAATTTAAGTGAATATATATCACAGAAACAGAGCCTTAAAGGAGAAAAGGGAAAAAATCTAGTAATTATGGCAATATTGGCAAGAAGATATTTTATGTGTATGGAGCTTCCTGCTGACTGTTTTTGAAGCAGGACTAGAGACACCTCCTGGGCCAACCTAGGTTCCCTCTCTCCAACATCCCATCAAACAATCCTGGTTTTTTATCTACTAGGGCCTGTGGTTAAAATATTGAGGTTTTTTACCTCCTCTTTCCTGGTTGGAAAGTCTCCTAGAGCTTTGTTGTTCAACCCATTAAAAACACTCCTAATTTCCAGCTTAAATGTATTCATGGCCAACGTACCCCATTTGTTCCTCTGCCAAAGCTGTCCTTTTGCTTGAAGAGTTGTTTTCTCCCTCTGTGATGTTTACATCCTAAAATATTTATAGAAAACAAGCCTACTCCTTCACAGTCTTAATTTTACTTTGCTAAACAAGCCAAACTTTTCTCGTCTGACAAGTTTGAAAGGATTCATTGAAATACATGCAAACAAAAGAATGGGAGTAAGGGTAAAAGAGCAAAGCTAGCATCACACTCTAAATGTTTCCAAACATTTAAACAAATAACAGCTGCGTTTGTAACAGCTTTTTTCCCCTCTTTGTAAAGACTTTCACACAGACGGCAAGAGCTGTTAGTTTTAGCCCTAGTGAAAGATTAATGGAGAACTCAACTCTGTCCACAAGATGACTTACACTCTTTTCTGTGCAGATACTATAGCAAAGAGGAGCTTTATATATTTTATTAAATAAAACAGAGCCTAAAATACAGGTTGAGAAGCTTCTAAAACTTTGTAGAGAGCTTTTAGGGTCTGCTCCTGAGCATAATGAGAGACAGTTGCCTAAATACAGTTGATCTACAAACAGAAAAATATATTTTTGTAAACAACAAGTAGTGCAGTGCCCAAGGAGGGGCACCATGGCCATGGTGGCTCCTGGTGACAGAGTCTCTCCAGATTGTCTCTCACCAGTTCTGCTCCATAGACTGGGATAAAGATGGGAGATCTATTTTTTCCCCCAATTTTGCCCATTTTCTACAGGCCATTAAGAGCAGGTGAGCCAGCAATTGCTGTTGGGGGCAAACCCTCCAGAAAACAGACTTGCTGCTCCTCTTTTCTATTGCCCTAGGTCTCCAAATTAATTTTGTATTTTAGGACTGCTTCAGAAATAAGTTTCTACTGTTGTCCCATGTAGTTTTAAGGAAATTAAGCCACTGCTTAGTTACACGGGCCCCTGTGATGATTCAGCAGCTAAATTCAAAAGGAGACCAAATTTCTGCTCCAACACTCATCAATTCCCTTCTCACAACTCCTCGTGCAAAAAGAGCAATTTGGAAGTTCAGTCTCTGTCACTGACCCGACCTTCCCCCATGCACAGTGAGGGGTTTCTTTCTGCCTAGAAACTTCTCATCCAGCACATCATTAGAGCTTTTAACATGAAAAAATATATAGCCTCGAGCTATTCTAGCTAAAGAACACTCAGGTGGCTTTTCAATTCACCAGATAGCTTTAATATCGGCTATATAAGTGGATAGAGTGTGTAATCTTATTCAACAGCAGTTAAAAGAGGGGGGGGGAAAAAAACCCATCCGTGGTCTGGCAGAGGATCCATTAGCCTCAGAGTCAGCTCCAAAGTGACATGAGAGGCAGCAGGCAGAGTGGTGGCCAGTGGCGCCTCCACCACCAGCATCCAACCCTTCGGGGTTTTAGCGATACAATCCAAAACGTGCTTACGTTTTAAAAAGAAAAAAAAAAAAGAGATTTTAAAAATAACTCATCAGTGGAAACGATTTTTAAGAGGCTGTATATTTTTGTGATGCGTTTTAGTGCATCGTAAGAGAAGCATCCTTTCAAATACAAACAGGGGTGTAATTAGGAGGAGGAAACGGGCTCTGGCGCGGGTTCCATGGATGTCTGCAGCAGACAGCAAGGGTCGCCTTCTCCTGGGGACAAAAGGGAACTTATAACATCTTACAGCCCTGGCGCTTCATGTATCTGGCTATTTACTGCTTGCTTTCTTAATAAGGTAAATTATTTAACATCCAATTATTGGTGTGTGGCTTATTAACTTAAACTAGAGCTGTCAGTTAATCATAATGTCCAGAAATGCAAAATTCAGTGGCGAGATAAGAGCTGAGAGAAGAAGCGAAGGAGGAAAGCTGAGCTGGGGACATGGCTGTGCTACACAAATCAGAGAACTGCCACTATTTCAGATGCTGCAGTTCTCACCAGCGGATTCTGGGTTATTATCCAGCAGCAGGAAAGAAAGAGAAATGGGAGACAATAAAACGCTGCCATCTATTTTCAAATGTATCTTCATGGGTTGCTTTTTTTTTTTTAAATAAATCCATTTCTTAACTCCTTACTTTGGCACAAATAAAAAGACACAATTGACAATCTAGTCGCTGCTTCTGTTACTTGTAATAAGTTTAAACACTCTTCTACTTAGAAACGAAAGGGTGGTAGCAAAAAATAAAAGAGACATTCTCATCTATCCTTCCCTGGCCTTAATAAAGTAAGCATCTCCAGTGACTTTGGGGGAAATTATAATTATTTTATGACAACAGTAATTGAAGCACTATTTTCACAGGGAAGAGTGAAGATTAAATATGCTCTGTAGACCATAAAACAAATACATACAAGTTGATCGTATGTGACTTTCTAAGATGTATTTCTTTGTAGCATCTTTTAAAATGAACCTGATGTCATGGTACAGTACACTAGAAGCAAACACTTGCATATATATACTGGTCATCTGACAAATGGTCCTGAGAGAGCTAAAATTAACACTGAATTTCAGTTGGGCTCCAAGTTTAAAAGAAGTTGCAGTTTTCTAGCATCAAGTTAGGTTTGGGAGAATGCTATTGGATACCTGGGAAATACATGAAAATAATAAATATTATTGCATTTTAGAGATTTCCTTACGCCCAGATATCTACTGTATCTGGCTGCTTGTTTAAAAACCTTTAAACTTCCCAAAAGTTAAATAAAAGAATTTAAATCTGTCATCACCTTGAAAAAGCAAAAGACAAATATGAAAGTGTTCTGAAAACATTCCACAGTTGACCTGTCCTTCGCAGTGAAAGGAACAGTTTCTGTGTCTCAGCCATTTGGTGCCACTAAATGTGTATAGGCCACCAAATCAGCCACCATTAAAAAACCTGTACTCAAGAGACACTCCCTTAAAGCCACGCAAGTACATTTTTGGAGTTATTTGGATAAGCAAAGTGTCGATCAAAGCTCTCTCCACAAAATCCATTCTAAGAACAGGGATTAAAACTGGCTACATATAAACATCATTTGAACTTCAAAAGAAAAAGATAAAAAACACCAACCAAATTTAAAAACCTTTCCTCAGATCCTAGATGCTACAGGCATGGAACAATTTATGGAGGCTGAAAGGAGAGCACTTCTACAGATATTTATAACATTGAACTGAAGAGGCAGTTTTGTTCTCTGTAGCTGAACTATTCAAACCAAGATGCACTCACTGAGCAGCATTTTAAGCTCAAGGTCAACTCTTGCTGCATTCTATTTATATATATGAGAAACATGTTTGGGGATCCAGATTGCTACCTTGCTCCCAAAGGTCTGCTATTTCCAAGTCTTTACATAAAGAAAGCAGATCTGAAAAACAAGAAGATACCCCACAGCCTTCTTCCAACAACTAACTCAACCAAACATATGGAATGACTTGTCAAAATAATGTTCTGAGAAATAGGTTATGAGGGGCCTCAGGTCCACTCCATATGGTCTGAAGTTCTCCACCCCCCTGACCATATCATGCTACTTTTTTCCTTTTCTTCTATAAAGGGATAAAACCCTTAATAAGAGTAGAGTTGTTCAGGTCACGGAGATTCAGAAGCACCTGAAATTTCATTTATATATTTAGAGTACAGTAAAATAAAAAAGCAGAGCAAAATCATGCACACAGCAGAGCTCCGGATCCAAACAAATCTTTTTCTATCAAAAGAAAGAATTTTTCTTCCTCTTTATAGCACAGATGTTCTTCTAAATAAAGTGAGGCTTTCCCTTTGCAGCCTTTGTGATTATCAATCTTTGGTTATTTTATAATATAAAGTTGCCTCAGACCTCAGCAGGGAGAATAAGACACATTGCTGTATTTCCTCTGTAGCAAGAATAAAACAACTATAGAAGCAAAGAATGTTCCAAAAGAGCAAACAATAACCCAGCTAAAGACAGTCTACAAACTTATTCATTCAAAAAATTATTCCACAGATGGATAAGCATTTAATTTGCTGAAGTGAGAATAAACCAGTGTCTCTCTTCTCTGGAAGATGGAATAGGTTTTTGTATCAGCCTATTTACGCATAGTACCTAAACTCACGCTCAGAGAATGCTGTAAGTACTGTAAAAAAAGAAATCTACGGGGAAGTTATTACTCAGGGCTCTTTGTTAGTATTTCTGCAGTATGGGCAGTGTCAGCATTGTTAAAAATAAATTGTTAGTCGTGCCTTACTTGGCCAGTACAAATGCTGTTTGCATTAATGTACTTATGATTTCCTATCTGCGGCTCCCAGATAAGAGAGAGTTTAAGGGTACGATGTCTTTTCTGTCTCTCAGTGACTTCTTCCCCTCCCAGCCAGGACCTGGCTCGCTGCTCCCGGCTGCCCAGATGCTAAACAGCTTCTCCTGCCCATGACAAGGACTTGTTGCTTTGATAGCCAAAACCAGAAGCTTATTTCCACAGCTCTTGTCTCCCAACTCATCCGAAACTTTGCTTTTCGTGCTGCTGCTTCTTTGAAATTTCTATCATCATAACATGACACTAGGCTGTCACAACAGAATTACAGTTAATAAGGAAAATTAGAGGGAATAAATGAAAGATAAAATGAGAAAAATGGTACATTAGGAAACATGCTATTGTACGCGAGTTTGTGTATTTTTGAAATACAAGTGACATCTATTTCATTCTGTTTTAGAAAGAAGCAAATTCACCCCTAGGTTTAGAAACATGCTGTCACTTTCCAAAATGTCCTTGGGTTATCAGTTTGAAATTAATTGGCAGCATGTGATTAGGCAGAACACAGCAACGTTGTTTAGATTTAATCAACCCATTTTATTCAGATGTGCTCACTGGATGGTAATGGGCTGCGTTAATGCAGAACTATCAAATGTCAGAGCAGCCAAACCAGTAAGAACACGTTGCAGGGCCCAAATTGGCAACAAAACACTGTCACTTGCTTTCTCTCATAGACATACCATCGCCCAAAACTACTTAAACAGAGCAAAGAGAGATCACAGAATCTTCATGGTTGGAAAGGACCTCTGAGATCACTGAGTCCAACCACACACACACAAAAGGGCATGCCCTGAAGTGCCATATCCATATATTTCTTAAATACTTGATCTGAATACTTAAATGACTTGTAAATCACTTATACACACACATCAAATGCATTTAGATATGGATTAAAATTATACTCAGCAGCTAAAACAAAACTGGAAGTCAGGATGGGAAGATCTCACTGCAGCTGGAAACTGGACCAGGAGGTGGCCACCAGCCTCCTCCGCTGAGCCAGCTTTGACTTGTCCTCCTTTTGGACTCCTGGCCAGCTTTTTTGATTGGGGTATTAGTTCTGCAAACTCAGTGCATCCACACCTATCTTCAGTGAAAGAAAACACTAAATTAATAAATCACATATAATATCAAAAGCCAGTGCCAGCCTCTCTACAGGCTACTGAAAACACCCTACACAGTGTCACAGAATTGATCCTTCCTCTCTTCTCTCCATTCTTTCACATATAATTATAAAGAAGAGATTAAGGTGTGCCAGGCCATTTGGCTATTCAGGAGCCAAAGAATTTTACAGCACAGACCAAAACTAAGACAATAAAATTTGTTACTTACTGAATCACAAAATCTCTGAAAAAGCTCAGAAATACAAGCAGCTTTTTGAAATAAACGATAATCTCTCCCTCCTACTACCTACCCCAAACAACAACAACAAAAAAAAAAATCTCAAAAAACCCAACTTGGTGGGCAATATATAAAAATGAAAGTACAGATGAAACATTTTTGACATTTCTCTATCACCCTTAAAAATAGTAATAATCTTGAGCTGTTGAGGTTGCTGAAAGAAAATAAAAATCAATGCATTCTCACTTAGCGCTTTTGAAGGAGAAAAGGATTACTTGGTTTTTCAGCAAAACGCTTTAATGCAGCTTTGTAACAGAGCCCACCATAACTTACAAATAAAGCTCTTCACACTCAAGCATTTACTGAACCCCAGAACTCAATACTTGGAAGGGAATACAGGCAGGACCACACTTCCAAGTGTAAAGTGGGCAAAGCAGTTATTGGTACCAGTATGTTCTGGGGCTCTACAAACAGCTGCCCTGTGCTCTCGGGTGGTACAGACATGGATATACTGAGGATTTTATATGTTTAAACACCCAAAGTGCTTTGAGTTCATGCTTTCATTGCTCACCGCTTAACCTCAACCCAGCAAGCAACGAGGCATACATTGAGGGTGGGGCTTTGTTGTTGATTTTGGGTGGGTTTTGGAGGGGGTTTTGTGTTTGTTTTTTTCTTTCTTTTTTAACAACATAAGTGGAAAAATTTACAAGTTTCAACTTCAATGTGTACCAAAAGGTCTGGAAATGGGGGCTCTGAAGTGCACGTTTCTCACATTTCCCATTTTTCAGCTTGTAACAAATTTTAGGTTTGTCACCACAGGCAGGATAAAAATGATCACATTTCTGATAGGCATTAAGAATCTTCAGCAAATAATTTTCAAATACTCAAAGCTGTCTTTGAAAGTGGTAAATGATTGAACCTTCTCTTAATACACGCAGGATGGACACAAAATTATATATTTTACAGTGAATCACAGGTATCACTCACAATAATTAATAGCAACAGCTAATGTAAAAGACAATGTAAAAGACAATAGCGTCTTGCAAACAAACCTATTATTCCATGTAGGAGAACAAGGCTCACCAAAAATGTCTTAAAACAAAAGCTTTTAGATGACAGAGATTTTCATGTTTTTTCCTCTCTATGCATACAAATGCATAAAATGTAAAACCCAGCAAAGAGGAAAAGTGGAACATTTAAAAAAGCTGATTTAATTCTGCACAAAACCTTTACTCCAAGCATTAAAAAGTACAATTTACTACCACTGGAAACACAAGAAGTAGAAAGTGCTCTTGAAAAATAATAACTGCTTCTACCAGCACACCAGAGACCTCTACAGAAGACGTAGGAACCATTATCTCCATTTTTCGTGTGGTGAAAATGAGCCAAGGACAAACATTACTAAAATGGGGCTACAGAAGGTAAAAGTCTGACCTGTTTATTACAGCCTTTTAGCAGTTTTGGCTATACTCAAATAAAAGGATAGGAAAATCTTTTTTTTTTTTTTTCCTTTCCATTCTGCAACTGGAAGATGCTACACAAAATCCATGTGCATCTTGCAGGTTCTGAAGTTGTCTGCTCTTCTCATGCTCCCTTTAGAGGTCAGTACTAAATTGAAAGATTTATTAATGAGATACGGCAATCTAAATTAAATTCTACTGCAAGTTTTCAGACAACGCTGACAGTTACTCATAGAGTCTGGTCAACAGCAGAGAGGAGAGAGGAAGAAAGGCAGCATATTGTCCCAGGTTTTATCACAGGCAACGCCAGCATGAAAATAAAACAGGCAATTTGCATTTCTCAGAGTTATTGTTTCAAGCTGCCTGCAGACTCTGGCACATGTCATCACACCAATTTAACTGAGCTTTAGCTATTACAAGCATTACAAATGAATGTCTAAACCCTAGATCATAGCGTATGTTAAGGCCATTCAAACAGCAGGTTACATTAGAGTGTTAAAAAAATCTGCTTTCCTGTTCCTCAATCTCCACAGTAACTTTCTGCCATTTCTGTCTTTTCTACTTTTCTGAAGAGATCAAATGTATATATTCAACATATCTAAAAATAAAAATGCCAAAACAAAACAAAAAAACCAGTCTGAAACACTGCAGAACATTTAGTGAGTATGTAATTCTGCCATTTGTGAGCACTTGCACTCGCTGCCTGCCCTGACAGGGAGCCAGCAAAGGAGCCCGGGGCAAGCAGGACTGTTCTTCTCAAGCCTCTGAACCAAGACCTTCCAAGATCCAAACCACCAGTAGTTCTTCACCTTCCCAGTTTTCCACTGGACAAAGGTTCAGTGACTGTTAAATGCTCAGTCAATCCCTGACTGCTATTTACACCCACACAGCAGTTGGAAGAGCATCATCCCCAGCTGGGACGTGGTCCATTGCTGACAGAAGGTCAGCATTGGAGCCCAATCTCCACTAGCAGACTCTGCAGCCTTTTTCTCCCACCTGGCCTGTAGTTAAGGTCACCTGTGATGTGGTTCAGCTGTATTATAACCTCGGGTCAGATGCTGGGAAGACAGATAACTTGAGAGCTGTGTGAGCAAGAGCTGTGAGAAACCTCATGTAGGACCTACACCCACTGAGAGAGGAGCTGCATTTAAACTCAGGACCTTGGTCCTTACTGTGTTCCTTGTCAGGGAGGACCTTGCTGTCACCCTCAGGCTCCCGACTCGAGGACCAGCTTGCCCTTGCTGCTCCCTGACAGCCAGTACTCAAACAGCAGGCTCAGGATTTGAGATTTTCACTTGGTAGCAAGGCAGGTGAATGTGTTTTTTAAAACCTGAGACCTCATTAACTTATTGCTTAGCCATAACCCTATCTGTAACTACTTGGATCAGAAGCTCAAAAAAATTAAGTACAGATGATGAAAGGAAATACAGCAGCATCCAAACAAACATAAAAATAAGGCCCAGGTACCTGATCCCTGAAAAAGCCTAAGCTTGACCCTTGCTAGCTGATGGCAAGTGATATTTCTTGCTTCAAGGAGCATTCTTTTGAAAACTAAAAAAAGAAAATAGACTTAAAATTATTAATTTTTATTTTTTTTTTCCAGCTTATGTCCATCACTATGATCCATGACACAAATGCAAAGGGTTAAATGAGATGCTGGGTAAACTGCTATTGCTCTGCTCATCTTTTGATTGTACCTCTGTCGGCAGCGGGAGGAACACAGTGGGCAGAGCAGCCGAGGCGCACAGGGCTACCGGCACACCACTGACAATAGATGCTTCAAAGATAATTTATGAGGGAAGTCTCCTGGGTAGGAATTCAAACTTTATTTTTTTTTTTTTATGTTTTTCCATAAAAAACGGCTTCTGGAGACATAACTTGGGATGAGTTTCTCTCTCTCTAATCACTTGATTACCACAACCAAAAGTTGGAACTGGGACAAGAGTACTTAGTGAGCTTAAACGACAGATGTCATCCCATTTCTGAGAGGATGTTAAGGGATATTTGAGAAGGGATATGACTCTCTCTTTAGAAAGAATGAAAAATAAATTGAATTTTCTCTCTGTAACCTTTATAAATCACAGTTTCCCATTTGTCTGTGGTGACAGATTCCTGTGTTTCCCAGAGGAAAATATAATTTTCCTTAAGGAAGGGGAAGCAAAAGAGAAGGGCAATCAAAATCTTTTCATTCTTTCAGTTCTTCCAAGGACCACTTTCTAAGGAAGCAACTTGATGAATTCGCCCATACAGCTGCCCTTTCCCAGGTGTCTTCTACCCACATACCATCCATAGGGTGACAGTAACTTCCCTAGGCCACTCGAAAGATACAGGTGACATTACTAGTTTGTACATTACTCTGATACTTCTTTGAAGACTCGATTCAGCAATTCATATTAAAAATATTCCCTAATGGAGGAATATTAACATGAATTTGATCTCCAGCCCTCTCCAGACATTCTTCTAGCCCACCGAGTTATTCCTCCACTCTCTGACAGAGTTCACTCTGAGCTGTTGCTCTGGACACACACACACAAACACATATCTGTGTATGGTTGGACAGCTTTAGGGTGGGTGGTTTTTTTTAACTTGACCAAGAAATAAGAAGATTAGAGGTAAACAACACCCTGAATGCTGGGGATGCACAGAATGAGCTGCCAAGTTTCATAAAAAACTCCTCCCCTGCATTAATTCCCCTGGTTTAGGGGAGGGGGGAGGGAAGCCTTTTAAAATGTCACATTATTAACTTACTAACTTTTATAATGAAGACTATAGTCCTCAACCCTTCTCATAACATTACAGGAAAGGCATCCATAGATGAAAGGGCACGTTCAACAAAGCACAAATATACGTTACCATTATTTGATGATCAGCTTCAGGTTAAACCTGTCTGCCTTGAGACTGGAGATTAATAGTGATAGCTTCTTTTAATGACTGTAGAAATGCCACAGTGCCTGCCAATAACAACTTGAGCAATGAACAGGTTGCTATAGAATGTATTGTTTATGCACCACTGACTGCAATCTCTATACAGAAAATTTAATAGACCCTTTTTTCCCTCTCAGCAAGCTTATGTGGTTGGGGATTTAGAACTGCATTATTCCTTATGACCTGGTTTATTTATCATGTCAATCATAGTAATGATGTGTCAAAATTATCACAATTCTGAAGCTTTCCTTTTTTCATCATTTTGAGAGTGTTCTTTCTCAGCATTATAAGTACATATGACAGAAGAGACATCAGAGGCATGGATTTCATGCACGACTCTAACAAAAATCACAGGGTTAAATAGCTACTTCGGGAGCCATGGCACCACAGAATAACTTCTTCCATTTTTCCAATTCAGTTCTTGTAATAGCTGTTAGACACCCAGCTGTAACTGCAATTAAGGAGAAAAGATGGGGAATAAAACTGCACCGAGCCAATTGTCAAAGGTCAAATTAAGATTGTGGAATTTGCAGGTCCTGACCCATCTAACACCAGGCAGTTGGCTTTGTGATACCAGCACTCAGATTTAAAATTACAACTTTAGCAATTAGTAAGACTGAAGAATTAGACAGGCAAGTTACTTAGTGGTGAGACTGTCCTTCCCTGTCTAAACAAAAAGCTTTGTCAAGGACTCAAGTTCAGGAGGGAAAATAATGAGGATGGAAGGATTTAGTCCTCACTGAGAGAGAAGTTCCAGGCAAGTGTGCACGCAAGGTCACAGCCGGGCTGCTGAAGGTGACTGTCTCAGCAGCTTGGGTACAGCCTTCCTCAGAGCAGGTTTCTCAACAAAACACCAAGCTGCGTCAGCACCAGGTACTGACTCCGAGAAATAAAAGGATGAGAAATAGTTAACAACAGGAGCTCTCTCCGAGGCGCAACATATATTCTTTTGGTTCAATTTTTTAGAGCCTGAGGTCTGAAAGAGATGGAAGCCTCTTTGAAAGGGTCTGGACAGCATTCTAAATTTCCCATACTGTAAGTTTCTCTCAGTCACAGAAGATTAATTCACCATTTATTCTGTGGGCTAGCAAGGACTCGGGAAGCAGGTAGTGTGTGCCGTCCTGGAGGAGAGAGACGGCAAAGCCCTGTTCCCTCTGGGGCTTGTAACTGCAGCTGGAACCATTTTTAAATGTAGTTACAGCCAAAGAGAGTTTTAACAAGTTTGAATGCACACCTAACATTGTTACATCCTGAAATATGGGTTGTCTAACCCGTAGCCTGTGTTGCAGAATAATTTTTGCTACAATAGCTGTCTGAAATGATACTAAAACCAAGCTAACTCTGGACAGGTTGAAAAATACCTGTCAAGTATAGTTCCGGCAGCATCACTGTGATGCCCATTTGAAGTGTCCAACCTATGGATCAGCAAAAATATGTAGCTTATTAAAGACTAATAGAACAGAAACAGCTTGTTCTGTGAAAACTCTGATGGAGCTGTAGAACACTTGCTGCTGAACTACAAGGATGAGCCTGTCCCGGGGGACCCTAGAGTCAGTAAAAAAGAAATGACGTGGCCCTCCACCAGGTAGAGTTAAGAGGGACAGATCCACAGAATGAATTGACAACAGCCAGCAAGAACTGCTTAGTTTGGAGAAGAAAAGTTGTAGGAGCAGTTACTAATTGAAAGGAGATTTAAGTTAAGCATATAGCCTAATGCTATTTCAAAAAATAATTAAAAGCAAGCAACTCTATGCAAGATCTCAAAAAAAAAAAAAAACCAACAACAACAAAAAAACCCAAACCCCAAACCTAATTATTTCTACAGAAATTAATATTTAGGTTGAAACAGAAGGAAGATTTTATGATTTAACGTGTGTAGAGTATTTGCTGGTACTTTGGCATGCTTCATTCAGAAAATAAGTTACAATGTAAAGACATTCTCTTTTTGGAGATCCACTGGACTTTCAAGCCTCAAAACCAATCCATCCTCATCTCCGGAAAATCCTTCTCCTTAGGACACCTCTTGGAATATTTGGGATTATAAACCTCCAAAACTACCCAATGCAGACCTGACCATGAATTTGTTTACCACATCTGGCTGCCCATGCATTACCAAAATGTTTAACGTAGTCATTATTTTAGTGCCTAAGATAGGGAAAGAGATCTTGGAACTGCATTCCCAATTCACAATTAAAAGATAGATTTTTCAAACCTGCACTCACAAAACTATAGTAATTTTCACACACAGACACACACCCTTGCACAAAAGCCAAGATCTTTTCTTTGTATGTATACAGGTTTAGAACTGCACTACTAAATACAGGCATAGTGGGTCAAATCCACAGAATATTTTTGTACTGATCCATTTAAATTCAGGAGAAAATAATATTTTATCTTAGGATTTCATGTATATTGATGTCTGTATAGAAATCCAGTCGTGATAATGCCTTAAAGAAACACTGTTGCCCAAAAGTGAAGGAATGGTTTGCTGGATGAGAAATGCCTGGCAGAAGCGAAACTTGTTCAGAACATGATTTGAGAGGAAGCTGATGAGTACTAAATGCTTGGTTGGAGTTCTCAGGCTAAAAGTCACAAGCCCCTGCTTTGCTGGAGGAGTTTGCAATGGGAAAAAAGCTCCTTCTTCTGTGGTGAAGAGCCACAAGATTACTGTCTGCAGGAAGGGTCACCTTTGTAAGGTAACAGCAGAATCATTAAAGCCAGGACACTAGACTATAAGTCTTATCCTAAGGTACAAATCTAACTTCAACTAAAGGTTCATGGGTTATAAAAAATAAAAATGAAGTGAAAATAGAGTTTAAAGGGACTAGACCTGCCTACAGCAGCTAACTCTTCTCCTATGGCTAAAAAAAGTTTTGAGAATCCCTGTTTTAATTATGTTAACTATATATATAAAATCCATATACATTTACAAAAATACATTTTAGAGTTCATACTATACCATAATTTCATGGCCAAGAAAATATCAGCTGGCTAAACAGTGCAGAAACACATTTTAACCCGCTCATTGGCACCACACAACCGCTCCTCCCCAGCACCCCCTGGCTTCTTGTCTTTTGGAGATTTTCACTAATTTGACAAGAAGCTTTAATATTGGTAAGATTGTAACTGTGATAGCTTTAGGATCTTTTTCACTGCTGGT
>JAOXNG010000057.1:3610944-3628655 GCA_028566535.1 Scolopax minor | reverse complement strand
CAGCCCAAGCCCAAGGCACACTCTGGAGCAGCGTTGGGAATGCTCCTGTCTAAAGGTACATCACATGAAAGGAAAGACTCATCTTTTCTGAGCCCCTGTAGTGACAGTAACAGCAAACAAGCTGTGTCAAATTTTTAGGAGTTTCCACATAAAATATCTTCTCTACTAAGAGCTCAGTGGACAACAAAAGTGTGAAAGCGTTTCATGAAGTGAAAATAATATATATAACATTTACAAAACCAAGAAAGCTTGAAGTTTTCCTTAACATCATATTGAGGCTGAATTGGGCTTCATGGTGGTTTAAACAATATAAACCCATTTAAAAAAAAATGGTAACATCATCTTGAGTGACTTAAATCTACAAAAGTGAAGAAATTAGCCAATCCGATTGTACGGATCATTTCTCAATGTTCCATTTAGCTTTTAATTACCCAACAGACTGTAATAGCTGCTTTGGAGCTATTACACTCCATCGTGTCAATTTGGCTGCTACAAATGCACAGCACAAAGTCCTCAAGCTAAAAATCATTATGAAATTGTTGTTGAAAAAGATTGTTGAGCATGTGCAATAGCTAGCTTTTGAACTTTGATGTTTTACAATTCCTCTTTTTTATAAATAGCTAGAGCAATTAGATGCTGTTATGGAGCTATCAAA
Organism: Scolopax minor; assembly: GCA_028566535.1. Lineage (NCBI taxonomy): Eukaryota > Metazoa > Chordata > Aves > Charadriiformes > Scolopacidae > Scolopax > Scolopax minor. The sequence goes on along the minus strand of JAOXNG010000057.1, from coordinate 3,628,000 downwards.
ACCTTACCATTTCAAGATTCAAAGCATTTCTTGAGTTATAAAACTGCAAAAATTCAGTTAAATTGGCAAAGTTCTGTTTGCAGTCTGTCATAGTCTCATATTTTCTCTTTACTTCTGTATGCAATCTATTCAAGTCATAATTTTTACATAATGTTCCATCAGATAAAACACCAGAAAATATTTTAGAAAGTAAATGCAAGAAGACTTGGAAAAAATCAGGTTTGTAGGAGAAGCTACACTCAATACCAAAATACAGATGAATGTGCAGATGAACAAAATTCAAAGCATGAAGTAGCACACCAAGCCTTTCCCGGACACCAGATTAAAAAGGGAAAGAAAGGACTTTGGAACATGAGAATGCAAAGATAAATGAAGCTTCATGTAAATCACAAACCTAAATTAACAGGAAAATTATATTGGTGAGATTTACAGAGAATAAGTAATTAAATGACTTATGGATTCAAGAGAAATCAAGCTGTATCTAGATGAGACGCTTTCTTAGTTGTGCTCCCCAAATAATGGAAATTCCAACTCAGGGCACAGATTAGACTCAAACTGGAACAGAGTCTCGTCAAGGACACAGACCAGGGCTTCACAGAGTAACAGTTCATTAAACCAAATGGAACAGATTGTCACTGTCTCAAAGATCTTGCAGAGCAAGTACAAGACAGAAGCTCCCTCCTGAAGCTGACAATGCCAACCACAAAAGCAGAAGGTAACTACTCAACTCTATATTAACTAAGAGTATATGAACTTGCTGGATCACGCTCAAAGTTTCTTGTAGGCATCCCAGCACAGAAACAATTCCAGAAGGTGTTTTGTAGTACTAATGAGGCAGGTTCACAGGATTAGTTTTTTTTTTCTTGAGTATAAATCAGGAACAGCATAGAAATTATTACAGGTGGGACTCTAAAAACAGGACAAGAAGGTAACTAGATGGCAAATGGCTGCCTGGAGCTGATCTCTCCTTGCTGTCTTCAGGATCAGAAAGGTTACAAACCACCCCAAAAGTGGGGAAGGAGGAACACAAACTGAGACACAAAACACAAATATAAAAGCCAAAGCAATAGACAAGATCAGCTTTCTGAAGTCTTTAGACACACACACAAAAAAAGACATTGCAGTAATTGAAATATGAGCTGTTGAGAGCTTCAACAAGAGTTTTAGATTTATTGGAAAGGTCGTATCACCACACATCTATTAATAGTAAGAGGAATTTGTAAATAATAGATACAAAAAAAAATATGAAGGATCTAGAAAGACGACAAAGTAACTTCTAGGCAGTGACATCCTTCGGGACAAGGAGCGTGTTTACATTCTCTGGGGAGTTTGGAAAAGAATGAGAGGAAGAGGTGTGGCAGGATCTGCGAGAACTACTATGGCAAGATAAATCTGAGTTTTCAAATATGGTTGACAAATAGTGGATAAATATCAGAGATTAAGAGGAAGGGCAAAAAAGTCACCCCAAGCAAGAAATAGGGATAAGGTGGGACCTCTCTGAAAGAGTAGATTGATAAGAAATCAAGCAAGGGATGATATTAAAGAAGCAGAAAGATCAAGGATTTCAAATTAATGCTACAAAAAAATTCAGATATCTGAAGTTTTCATTCCTATAGCCTTGTATTTTAGTGATGCTGCCTGACTTTATAACACACAGACACATTGCCAGCAAAGTCAGCTCACCAGAAAACAGACAACGCCTTTGTAGGCGGAGAACAATTTGGGCGTCTGTAATTCTGCTTGAAAAACACTTTTTTCTTACAAAAGGTGGCTATGAAACACTATTGTTGAGGACTGAAGCAACAATACAGTATGATAATCTATTTTTGTTTTGCCTTTAAAAATGTGAGAAAAAAACCCTAACACTGCAATTCTGCACATTGTTCTCTGAATGCAGAACCCTGCTGAAGCAGCAGAGCGGCAAAGAGCCAGGCAGACGCCACGCAGGGCATTTCCTACAGCACTGAAAGAAACACTTCTTCCATTGCTACTTTTAGAAAAAACAAACAACATTCTTAGGCAGCTTTTCAACTTCTGAATGGCTTAGATTCCCCCCCTCCCTTTTTCTTTTTTTTTAACAAACTTGCTCTCTTATTTTGCTTTCAAAGAAAGGTACAGAATCACAGAATTGTCAGAGTTGGAAGGCAACTCTGACATCTCTAGAGATCATCTGGTCCAACTCCCCTGCCAAAGCAGGAGTGCCCAGAGTACATCACTCAGGAGCATCCAGAGTCTTGAAGATCTCCAGAGAAGTGAACTCCACAACCTCCTTGGGCAGCCTCTTCCAGGGCTTTGTAACCCTCACCATAAAGAGGTTTTTCCTCATATTTGAGTGGAACTTCCCATGTTCCAGCTTGAGCCCGTTGCCCCTTGTCCTATCATTGGAAACCGCTGAAGAGAGTCCAGATCCAACATCTTTCAACCAACCCTTTAAATACATAAACATAAATAAGGTCTCCCCTCAGCCTCCGCTTGTCTCCTTGAGCCTTTCCTTGTAAGGGAGGTGCTCCAATCCCTTAATCATCTTTGTTGCCCTTCACTGGACTCTCTCCAGTAGTTCCCTGTCCCTCTTGAACCGTGGGGCCCAGAACTGGATGCAGTATTCCAGTTGTGGCCTCACCAGTGCAGAGTAGAGAATGACCTCCCTCAACTTACTGGCCACATACATTGGCCAAATATACACAGTGAGAAACAAACTCTCATTATGCTGAACAGAGATGTGTTTTGATTAACAAATACAATATTCAACGCTTTTCTGCAGACTCTACACTCTTTAGGCAAAAGTTAATTTAAAAAGGCCACTGTCAACATAGCAAACCGTGTCCTTACTCAAAAGGGCTGTTTAATGTTTAGCTATCATTATTTAAAATACAGGTTCCACAGATTGTTTTTGCAATTAAGCCACACTTTGTCATTCTTTCATAGAAGCGTGAGACAATACACTTCTCTTGTTGTCACAGCCCTGTGTCTGCCACCTGATGCTCCTGTTGCCAATGTACTGATGCGTGTAGGAGATTTTCTCCCCGAGGTGCTCAGAAGAGAGAATCTTAGATGTTTCTATTCTCATTACCAAGCTGAAGCCACAATTTCAAATTGATGAACCCTGGGAGGAAACAGAACCTGCTTCTTATGACAACTCAGGTCACTGTTTCAACCTGTTAACTTTGGGGGTTTGGCCAGCAGTCATAGAAGCCTAACAGTTCTTCCCTAGATTAACATTCTACAAATACCCTAAACGTTACCTTACTTTAAGTATTTTTTTGTTAAAGTCAAAATCAAGTTTTTGTGTTTGCAGACAAGTTTGATATGTACTTTACTTTATAACATCTGCCACAAATATAAAAAAAATGCCTAGTTCAACTCTTTAAAATGGTGTGAAGTTATTTTAAAAGATTTGGATGACAGCATAAAAGGAACATCTTTCAGAAACTCTTCATTTAAATTAAACCTTTTAATACTAACGACAAAAGCAAAATAAATCTTACTGGTGTCCATCCAACTGATCTGTAGCAAATCAAACAGAACTATAGCTTCGGAACACTAAGAGATTTGGATATTTTTCAGAATGAGTGCTGAATCCATGCCCTGGATGATGGATCCAGGAAGGACAATGCAAGATTGACTAGAAAATTGCAGCTCATGATATAACTTTAATTGTATTTTCCACAAGATTACTTGCTCTAGGTGTTAGTGTTAATCAGTACATATTATGCAGGTAGTTAAGAGTCCACATGGAAGCTCAATGAGATGCAGAAACCTTTTTTATATCACCCCTTAAATATTGTGCGATTTGTTACAAAACAGATCTCTAAAAATATAATTATCAAAGTACCTGTGCTGTACAGAAGAGAAGGTAAAATGCTCCCTACATATGATCTCATAGTATAATTAGGGCAATTCTGGATTACAAGTGACACACAAGCCATGCAATAAATAATGCACATAATTTTTAGATTAGCACTGCTGACAGCATTTAACTTTCACACTGCTGCAAGTTTCATCTAATATCAATATAACTGACTGCAAGCCTTTTGCTTAATTGCCATCTATAGGCGAATCTAATTAGACCAAGAAATATTAAAATAGTTTTAATGGTTAACACAAAGCATCATAAAAGCAATCACTATTGGTTCAAGGACACAATCAATAGCCTTTAGTTTGAAAAATATTGTAGTTACAATTATAACTAGACTGGCATTCAATCCATCCTCTCCCCTTTTGCATAAAAATCAGTATCTTGAAGAATGTTCCTATGGCACTACATGCACTGTAATTTTTCACTCTTTCTCTAAATCTCAGAAAATGTGCTGTAGATGGCCCCAGGAGCAAACACAGCAAAGATGAAGTAAAACTCGAAAAGGAGCTGTCTAGTTTAATCTATGAATGTTCACAGCAAGGGCTTCGTGTAGAAATTTGTAATCAGGATTTCCACAAATGATGGTGGCAAGGTTTCATTGGAACTGGTGTTCTTGTCATCTGCAGAGTCTGTCACTGCAACCTACGAGCGTTTGCTGCTTCTCTGATTTGAGAATCCCTGAGCGTTATGTTTCTCCCCAGCGCCCAAATACACACACTATATCTTTCTGCTCAGAAACCACCCCGGCTTAATAGCCATGCATTTGTTATGCTTTGCGTGGAGAAGTGCAATATATCCTCAAACAAGCTGCTGCAGTTTCAAAATGCTAACCAAAAAACTACCAAATTAAATCTGTCCAGGATACGAGTCAGATGTCAATTAGGAGCAAACTCTTTGTGTCGGTGATGGGTCCATGAGGAACCAGGAGAATGCCTGGGAAGGAACACCAGTTGTCAGATTTTCTAGCAAAAATGACTTCACTCTAGGGAGACAAGTAGTGCAGAGACTAGGGGTCTTCTTCCTTAAGCACTTTTGTGGAATAAAAATACCTCAGAAGCAGGCAAACAAAAGTGATCCTCCAGCTACCCCTTTTCTCTGACCTTTTATTTCATTTGTATACATTTACTTCAATGCAATTAACTTTACAAGAAATGGGGTGGGATTTTCATAGAAATTTCAGGTGGTCCAGGCTGCTTCAATGTATCTGCTGGATGGCAGTGACTTGATGAAAAAAGAAAAAAAAAAAAGAAAAAAAAATGGTGACCTTATCCACAGTCACCTAACAGAACAACATTCTGATGCTGATTCTCACCCACAGTACAAGAGAGACACACAGCTTCAAAGGTTACCTTTTCTTGCAATTGCCAGATCTCAAACAACAGGTAGTTCAACCATGTTCTCTGTCTTTTTAAAAAATAACTCCAACAAGGATAAACAAGTTGAACTGGCACAAGAGGATGGACAATCAGTTCCTTGCTGTCCTCCTTACATCAACCAAACTCTTCAGGCAATTTTCAGCCTATTTTTCAGTGACATTTTCTCACCTCTTATTCTCTCCATTATCATATTTGTCTGGGCTTGAACATGCTGTTCATACACAGGCTAAGAAACATCATTTCATAAAGCACACTCACCACAGGGGCTATTTGCACATTTTTCTTGAAAACATCACCTCACTATCTAAGGTAACTCTTCTCACCATTATATTTATTGGAAGCTTCAAAGTTTGAACTAATGACAATTAGTACCTTAAGATAATCATCACCCTAAGCACCAAGGGACCCTCAATGCCAAGGGACCCACAGCATGTGCTCGAACAGACCACTTGGTTCCACTGGTACCAACGCTGGAGTGAGGAGTAAGTGCAAGCAGCACGTCTTCCCCCGTTCCCCAGCAAGGAGCTATAGCAGAGAATCATCATTCTGTGTGGCTCAGTGGATCCTAGATGAGAACCAGTGGAGAAAAGGAATCATGCTGGAATACCAGACTTGGTTGAGACATCAAAGGGGCAAGAGCAGCTTTCACAGCCAGGTCTAGAGCTGGGGTCAGCACAGAGAAGATACAGGGGGACTTCTTACCCAAAAAGTTCAATATTAACATTGCTATCATGTGATACATTGTAACTTCATTATCATTATATATTAAGATATGCCATTTATTTGCATAATTTGGAGTTTGAACAGTAATCATTACCTACTCAATATCTCTTAAAATCAATTTAAGAATTGCTTACAAATCAAAAGGCAAAACACTCCAGTAGCACGTAGAAATTGTTCTTCCCTAATTATTTATCCATATTTTGCAATTTCAACTCCGGGTGATGTGCATAGGAAAAATGGGAGAGTGGAGGACAGAAATGGGTTTTATATCAACAATTCCCATTAACATTGATGGAAATTGCACCCATAAAAACTCTGGTCACTGATGCTTTTCTTTGCTCATTAGGTAATTTCCAGCACACTGTTCTTCTGGTTTATGTTCTCTGCCCTATAATTTCCAATGTAGTGTTTAGATTCTGCCAAAAAGCTTCATTGTGTGCTAGCTGCCTCTTGCAAGTAAATAGCACTATGATGAACTTAGAAATATCTATTTCTCCCATAATTGGTTGGCCAGCAAGAGGGGAAAAAAAAAAAAAAGACAAAAATACATTGAAAAAAAATTAGCTGATTCAAATACTTCCTGAAAATATAGATATTCTACTACACGTTCTAATTATCAGCAAAACACTAAGGAAGAAGTATGATTCTAGGTCATCAAAAATAGCTGTTCCCAGCTTGAAGACTGAGGATCAGGAAAAGTTGTTCAGTGATCTTATGGATAGCATGCTGGGTACGGTATTCACAGTTCACTTGTATATAAGATACTTTGTCTACATCTAAATCTATGAACACCACATTGTATTTATGTATTTATTTTTAAAGAATTTGACTCCCTGATTAACCACTTCCATCAGAAGACCTAGTGCACTGTGTCATATACCAGGCATTACTGGATCAGGGATAAAGAGACTATTCTTTCCAAAACACTGGGTATTTTTCAAGATGGGAACACAAAAAATTGAAGATAATATATTTTGTGTGCAAATATCACTGATATTCCAGGATCGGTATATCTAGTCTTAAAGTATATGATCCAGATCAAGTCACAATCACTGCTGATAATCATCTTTCAATGGATCAATGTGGAACAATTTTGATCTGTTAAGCTGTTAAACAAATCTGTTTGATCTGTATTGATCTGTCTTACTTTATTATACCATTGTCCTGTAAAAATGACCTATACTGAGGTATTTTAATAGTAATTATTTGCCACAGCTCTTAAAAACTCTTAAAAATAATTATCCTTGTGTTGTATATAGGAGTCAATTTTGTTAAGCGAGACAAGCATGGGACTGGGAATTACAAAATATGACTTTAACCTTGTTTCTGCCCCTGATTCTGACTAAGTGATCTTAGGCTAATCACTTTTATCTTTCTGTGCATCAGTTTCCTCATTTTGATATTGGAATTAATGACACACACCTTGGCAAAGGCTTTTGAGGAATACTGATGAAAAGTATTAGATATGAATCAGGCCTTCTTATTAATAATATTAAATTGCTTTGGGATCTTTGGATGATAAGTGCTATTTAAATTCAAAGAAAATATTAGTACTTTAATTGCTTCATCTTTTGGATCTACCCCAGTTTTACTTCCTCACACACTGACAGGTAAATTGAACTCCAATTACTTCAGAGCAGATACACAAAGTTCTAAGTGTAACAAAGATATTAAACCCCCTACATTATTATCGTTGCAGCTTCCAAGGCTTTAGAATATCTACGTTGTAGTGTTGAAGATCTCACATGGCAGACATCCAAATTTTGTGCTGCTCTTGGGATATTCGGTATTAGTGGGATCTTCTCCGCAAATACTTAAATCCTCAAATTCCGTCAACAGTCAAACTTCAAACTTTCCATCTATGCAACGTTTTATCAAAGTCATTACAATTATGATGAAACCACTATTGTTTTGATATGATATACAGAACAAAATGTCATTATCAAGTAGTTTCACAGAGTGAACGGAGAACAGAGCCATGGTCTATTAATGTATTGCCATTGATTTATTCACTAATGTGCCCTATATTTTCATCCGCAAAAGCCTTTGTAAAATCCACAGTGTCTATTAGTGCAATTATCCAACATAACCACCCTGCAGGGCACAGCTCATTATGGTTTGTTTTTTTGCTCTTAGTGCTGAATGCTGCCAATAACATCCGGGCTACAGGAGAGCAGAATTCAGCACGTGATGGCAATAAGAAAACAAGCTCAGCCTTGGCTTCAGTCGGCTCCAAATGGGACCTGCACCCACTGTCTCCACAACAAACTGCAGAGAAAGCAACTGTAAATGGGTATTATCTTCTCAGCAGCATCCAGCGACACAGAAGAGGCCACAGGCACAAACTGATTTAAAAGAAATTCTGTTTATACTTAAGAATTTTTCATTTTTGGGGCTGAAAGGGTGACTAAACGCTGGAAAAGGTTGCCCAGAGAGGTTGAGGACTCTGTCTTTGGAGATGCTCCAAACCCAACTGGACACAGTGACCTGCTTTTAGCAGGGAGTTGGACTCCAAGAAGCCTTCCAGCCTCATCCATCCTGTGATTGTATGATTATTAATTCTTCTGAGATCACCAGGTTGTTGGTGTGTGACCTATATTCACTGCTGGAAATGAAAGAGAGCAGCTGCAAACACTTAGAAGCCTGACTGATTATGAGAATACATCCCCTTATAAAACCCAGCACAAAAAACTTGATTTTTCCTGTTCACTCATCCTCCACCTGAGTGAAATAAAGTATAAACATGGCTCTTTTTAACCATCCTAATTCTGGCAAGGCAGCAAAACCAGACTTAATTACTAATTAGTTTGCATCAGAAATTATCAGACCAAACACAGAGCGCTCTATCACTCAGGCAGTTTAATACTCACTTTAATATGGTCAGAACCAATTTTTTTTCATATTTCAGAAATATCTCCCTTCCTCTCTTCCTTCTCTAGCCAGACACTGTAACCTTACAACAGTGTTCCCTTCCAGGAACATTACTTCTTCATTATAACCCAGATTTCAGGCTGAAAACAAGAAGAGGAAACCTCGTTGGTTGCCTGAGTCTCTATTAATTATTGAGGAATCCCTGCCTGCCCGGTGCCATGTTCAGACAGCTTGTCATCACGCTCCTCAGAAGTAACAAGAACTCCATGGGAAAACAGGAACACGTTTTTGTTTTGTTTAATAACAAAACAAATCAATTAGATTAGCAATGATGGCCTTGGCCCCTGGCACTTCTGAGGAACTGGTGGGGAATTAACAAGCAACTGGCATTTATGGCCTAAAGCAAAACTCCTCCAGGAGGTAGGTATCTAAACCAACAGCTGAATTTTCAGTAGTATTTGCTTCTCAAAGGGGAAGAAAGTGAGAATAAGTGAACAGAGTAAATTTGATAAAAGAAACTTACCCCCCCTCATCAAGCAATAATTAAACCCCTTTTTGTCATTTATCAAAATTATGACACAAGACTAAGCAGCTGTCACTTCTGCTCAGTGTAACTCCTCCATTCCAATGGAAATTATTTTAGAGTTCAGGACTAGCACATTTTTTATAATTTAAGGTGCTGCTACAACAAAACAAGCAAATCAACTAAGGACAGCTTGCCGGTTGGGGCTTCAGCTATTAAGTATTGCTAACATCCATTTCATTTTCTAAAACAAATTAAAAACCCCATGCATATAAGGAAAAAAGAATAAGCATTTCCAGTATCTCGTTTCCAATATTGAAGGATATGGACAATAAGAAGTGTATTATTTAAAAAAAAAAAAAAAGAGAAGGGCTACGTTTCAGCTATAGTCAAGCACTACAAATATTTCAGCTCCTTATATAATTGGGTTCATTTAAAATACTGTCTCTCCACAAAACATTGCACTCCAAGTGCATTGTGCAGAATAACTACCATTTGTTTTGGTCACATCAAAATATCACTCAAAAAACCATTACATTTTTTTTTTCTTCTTTGGCTGTGATGCTGCAAAATACCATCTTCTCTCCCAGACAAAGAAAAAAAATAAAAATGATGTTGTAGAACATATAATTCATCTTGCTTGGATAAAATGACTGCTGTGAAACAACCCAAAAACTTCCACCACAGAGATAAAACAACATACATTATCTCAGGAAAATCTAAGTTCCTTGACAGCACTTTATCTAAACCCAATGGTTAAATCCCAAATAGTATCTTGAATAATGATTTTTCTTTTTCCTCCCGAGAAAGAGCCAAATTATGCAACGTTATGAAATCTAATATTTTCAGAAAGAAAAGGGTTGTCACCTGTACCTTGAATGTTGCACTTTAAAAGATCTGATTAAGTATCTCAGCAATTGAATAAGTGAAAATCTTAACGTGGATTTTATCCTGTTCTGCTCTACCATGTGTTTGGGTTTTAAAGTTGCATTTAATAATTTGCTGTAAGAAGATTGCAATGAGGGAGACTGTCATGCTGAGGATCTGTATGAAATTGGGTATCCCGTGGGGTTTTCTTTTTGTTTTTTAAACCCCCTTTGACTTTAAATAGGAGGCCTCATGGTTCAGTTGCTGTGGATTGCAACTAAGTCAAAAGTTAGCAAGTCCTACCAGATGCTTCTAGAAGAAAGGGATTGCTTTGCAGAAGGCAGAAGTGTTAATGTCCTCTGCACATTTCTCAACTTTTAGATGTTATCAACCATAAACGTGAGAAGCAAGAACACAAGAGTAATCTCATAGGAATAACTGAAGTGTTGGCCAAGGGGACAAAACTGAAAACTCCCTAACACTTCCTTCTCCAAACACAAATAGAGCTGATACGTTTTCTCCCAAGATGAGCCTATTATTAACATCAACTTTTGTACAAGTGTCATCTCTGGCTTTTTAGCACTTTTAGACTTCACTCTCAGTGACAGACATATCTTTCACCATTTCTAATCTTGAAAGCACTGCAGAATTAAGTTAAATATGATGGTAAGCAGCATTATTTACAGCATCAGTCTTTTAAAGGTGTTCAAAATGTCAGCTTTCAAAAAACAGGTAAAAAAGCTTTTTCACCTTAGGTTGGAATCAACAAAAATATATTTTTGAATTTTTTTTTTTTTTGAGAGCTAAAGCTGTGGCAGATTGAAGTCACACCAGAAAACATATTCCAGGGGCTGGTAGCCCCTTCTCAGTTTTAGTATTTATCTGGCATATCAAGATCTAATGGGAAGGGGGATATATTTTCACCATTACTTTTTACTGTCCCTCTGCCCCCCTGCCCACCTGCTGTTGCCCAAGCCATGGCTGACTGGGAGCAGTCTCTCTCCCCTGGCATTTTCCAAAATAGCCTTTGGTCGCTGTGACCATTCCGCTGCCTTAACCAGCTGTTAGAAAATGACCAAAATGGGCCAATTATTACTCCAACCAAGAAATATTCTTCCACCAGGAACAAGAAATCGCTTACATATCGCCAGCCCCAGAGTACGCAAGGAAAATTACGTTCATTAAAAATCTTTTCATAATGACATCCTTATTATCAAAAGGCTCAGGGATGATTGACCTTGGTGTCCAGGATTAAGCCAGCATTATTTTTCTTGATTACCAGCAGCAGAATAGTGGGGAAATTATAAAGCCATTGAGAGGATTAAAACAGCCCTGATCTCTCTCTCCTGGCTCTTTATCTCAAGCGATTAAAGTTCTCTAGAAAAAAAAATAAAAAATAGTCATGTAGCATACGTCTGCTGCCATGGAGAGATACAGTATCAGCTCCATGCATCAGCTCCCCATGACAGCCAGGGCAAAGGTTAATTATCCATTCTGTATATAGTTTTAATCACTTTAATCAGATCACCGCTCTGCTCCATCTCAGGCTATAACTTTCTAAAAGCAAGAGAATCACTTCAAGCATGGCAATGTTTGTTTGAAACAAGGGGAGGGGGAGGAAAAGGAGGAAACACGCTACATTAACCACTAACAAAAAAGATGGTGCAAAACCTATCGACCGAACAAGACGACTAAGCCCAGTCATTGGTGTGAAGAGAAGCAGAATGGCACCGAGCGGTCAAACAGAGGATGTAAGGTCCTTTTCCAATTTAGAGATAGACCCAGATAGCTTTCTGAGACTCTACGACAAAGCACTTTCTCCACACACAGCCTTCATGCTTCTCCCCACCTTTCTCTCCACTTTCAGAGCCTTACTCTAGCAAAGGCAAAGAAAAACTAGTGGAATAATTGCACGGTAAAAGGAAAAGCCACATTAAAAGAGACGGAACTAAGGGGTTGGAAATCATGGGAGTCACAGCTCTCTACTCTGACACAGGAACAAAGGACCCCTCCTTTTAAAACTTCTGCTGTGTCCATTATAAGCTCTATTCAGTGTTTCGTGTTTACATCTTACACAAACAGATCTCTCATTTATGGACATTTGGTTTGAGAAGAAAGAGTTGAATAAGGCTCCGTTGTTGGTTTGTGTTTTTTTTTTTTTTAATTAAGGATTATCAGCCCTCGGAACGAAGGGAGGAAGTGCCATCTTTGGAATGAAGTGGGAGAGAGAAGTCTGTCTTTGTTCCCTTTAGAGCGTACAAAGACATTGCTATACTCTATTTAAATATTTTCAAAACGGGTGGTGCAAGGAGAACCTTCTCACCAGCAGCCAATATTTATTACAACATAAACGTCAAACATGGATGGGTTCTAATTTTTAACAGTATGATCTCTCAGCAAAACTTATTCTCCTGACAAGGCTCCTTCACATCACCAGACATCATTTTCATACAAGGCCACGTTTTCCCTGCCAGATACAGTTTTCAGGGCACTTCACTTTTATATGAGAAAGCAGAACACCAACAATATCACTCAGCCTCAAATAAGCTTTTTTTTAACAAAAATATCCAAAACATTTGACAATTCTTGCGGACTCAAAGCTTCTGCAGTGTTTTATTGAGCAAGGAGAACCCTTAATTTATTTTCCTTTACTGCATAGCAGCCCATCAATTACACTCTATATAATGCTTTAGATATACCTGGCTATTAACAGGGGACTTCAAAAGTGTGCAAAGATAATTCATTAATTTTATTTTATTTTTAAATCCAGCCATCTGGAGCTATGAACACATTTAGCAAATTACATAATAAGACCAATATCTAACAAAATCCTCCCACGTCTGCCCAGAGGAGAACTCCATCATCCAATAAACCAACTCAGCCTTAAGCCTAAGGCTGTCATATTCTGTTGGTCCCAGGTTTTTACCAGGTGATTTTGTTGCATGAAAAAAGCCCACATTGAATTTCTCTTATTTTTGCTCTTTCTTAATATTCAAGAACACATACATTTCACCTCGGAAAATACCCGATCCAAACAAGCAAACAAAAGAAATTCACATTTTGGGGATCAGGAAACAGGAAGGAAGAAGGAGACTGAGAAATTTTCCTGTACCCATTTTTAAAGATAGTTCCAGATCTCTGACCCTCAAACATTCACAGAAATATCTACTTCTGGAATTGGTCTCTTTGGAACTACATCTTCCTGTGCAGGGATGGAGAGCAAGTTTTTTTTCTAATGGTTACTGAGAATCCAGGTACCAAAGGTGGCATAAAACAAACTATGGCTTCTCACTGTCTTACCAAGTTTGAAAAATGGATGCCAAGAGGTGTAAAACAAAACAAAAGTAAATAACAAAACAGAAATATTTGACTTTCCAAAGAAAACAATACGATGAGAGCATTGGTCCTGTCCAATGTATGGTGGGCTTTATTTCCAGAATCTGATGGAGCTGACAGAAAAGTAACAGGATAATTTCAGGGTTCTGTCAAAACCAGACTTAATAAGGGCAGGGTCAACTCCAAATGTCACCATCCCTTTATGCAACAAGCACCATTGCGGTTCTAATATAAAAACGCTCCCAGCTCAAAGATTCTGTGAGTTGATAATATCACTATCAGAAAAATCACTTCAGAGCTTAGCAAGTAATGAAACACCTTTCAAAAGCGACTTAAGAAGAGGGAAGGTAGTAGCAGGGAAAACAACTTTGCTTCTCAGAAAAGAGGCTGTTTTCAATAAATAAAACAAATGGCAAAACAAACCAAACCCTATTGCACAGAGGCTGACCTTTAAGCGAGCCTAACCTTAGTTCAGTGTAAAGGAAATTAAAGTCTGTGGTACTGATGCAGAGTCAAGAGTGTTTTGTGCTGGCAGCAAGAATTCCCATTGCTGCTTCTCTTCTGACCTTTTGCATCTAGTAGGAGAAAAGAGGAAAAAGAAGGGAAATCATTCGGATTTTCTGTCTAGGAGATGTCTGCTAACATACATCAGGACCCAACTAGTAAGTAAAGAAACTTTGTGAGAGTCATGCTAAGCAAAAACCTATCCTGCTAATGTTATTTCACCCCGTGAGTAGCTCTGCACGTACTCCCCATTCTCAATAAGCTGCTTGTCGTCTCTGAGGGAAGTAAGATGGAACATTCATTTGCCCCTTGGTTACTAGGGGCAGACTGACTGCAGACTGTCCTTTTTCCCTTAAGTCACAAGAAAAGCAGCCTTCCTAAGCTTCTTTCTCTAAGAAACTTGTTCTTGCTTCTCTTGATACAGTATTTGTCCATCAACAAGGGATAGGAGCTCAGATCTGGCAGAAGAGAAGACACCTGCTTCCCACCAGTTCAATGCCTTTTGCAATTTACTCTCTTCCTCAAGATGTAAGCACTCTCAACATTTCCTGATCCCACACAAACGTCTTCTCCCTCCACACTTCAGTCTGTGTGAAACACTACAGCAGCCAATCTGCTCAAATACATCATTTCCGTGAATAATTTCAGAACCCTGTGAGAAGTGATTGCTGTCAGAATTTTTTTGGGATATTACAAAGATAGTCACAGACAGTAAGAATTCCAGGTCGATAACCCTAAAAACCCCATGCAATAGACACATCCCTAGAGAAACTGATTTTTTTTTTTTTTAAATAGGATTCCTCAGCCACTGTATTTCCTATATTAAGAACCTGTGTGGCAAGTTCTTCACAGAACTACCTTCTCCACAGAAGAATTCCACTGCAACATATTTATCTGAATGTTGCAACACTTAACAGGGACTTCAGATGACACTAAAATAAGAATTTACCCCAGCCAGAGACCTTAGGGTCCAAAAGCTATTGTATGTCCACAATAAGCAGAGCATTTGTCAAGAGCACTTAAAGCCTCAGATAAGTTTAAAATAGTTTAAATCAAACTATCTTGTACATTCTTGCAAATAACTGTACCTTTGTTTTGGAGTTTCTATTTTACTCTGTGATTTGTTGTTCTTTCCAGTCTCCTACTCACAAAAGTAGTCTTTGAGGGATATCTTTATGTAAGTCTAGAGATAGCTCCGTGGCCTTATCTTTACATTTTCAGTGTTCTATGCAGCATTCCACAAATGCAACGAATTCCCAGCTTTAAACAAGCTCTCTGTTTGATTTTGTGAAGCTGTCCAAGGAAACCCAACGCTGATGATTATCTGCCCTACCACACTCCGTAAGCTTATGCAGCTACAGTCAAGCAGGTTGCCATTTCTTCTACCTACAGAAATATCTGATTCTTCAGAATATCACACTCTCTAGAAGTTGTCAGTCATTTTCCACCTTCCTGCCCTGCATCAGGCTAGCTGAATATCTCTAAAGACTTTTCCTTGCAAGAAAAAGTGAAGCTGTAAAGGGGGGGGGAAGCAATGTTATTTCCTCTCTGAAGTCATCACCTACAGAGCTGATACTGATGGCATTTTAATAGATGAGGTGCTCCCCATTCAATATTGTGATACAAATTTGTTGTGTGCAGAATCAGTGAAGTTGGGAAAGAAAAAGCAAAAAAAAAAGGAAAAAAAAAAAAAAGAAAAAATTGATTTGCTTTGGGAAAAGGGGGAAGGGAAAATGTAATAAATGGGACTGTTAAATGTTTGGTGATTTAATAGGGTCTTGTCAACCTCTTCTAAGAGCTCTAGGATCCTAATAAAATAATTCAGAAATCTTGGGGATAAACCAGCTGCTCCTCATAAAGCTCTTGTCCAGCCAAATTGTAGTCAAGGTTTTTTTAGATGGTTGCTTGATTGTATGTTTAGTTTTCCTATTTGTATTTAGATAAGGATTTGACTGAAACAGGATTACTCTCAGGAAATCAGGGTGACACTACGATCAGTTTAGGTACAACAATTTGCCTTTCTAATGTGGGTGCTTTGCTTCTGCCCATGAAATGGCTGATGGTTTCATTGTGATTAATGTTATTACAGAAAATGCCAGCTGGCCTAACAGTCTCTAAAACAATGCTTACAATAACCATGTTGACAATAAGAGTGATCTCAATGAGGTTTTTTTCACTAAAGAAGAAATAGGATTAGGCTTAAGTAAACAACTCAGTGACTAAGTCAATGTATTTCACATTCCATATGTGAGAAACATGAGAAATAAGGAGGTTTTTTTAGAGAAGTAGAACAAATCTGTACATTACAGCAATTTGCATCGGGGTGGGCACTGGGGATGGTGGTTGTTCAAGGTGCTTCCAAGGGCAGAGGTCCCAGTGTGTGGGGAACCATCACTGGTGCTTGCTGCCAGTTTTGCAATTTTTAAACCAAACTAAGAAATATCTCCAAATCTGAAAGTGAACAATAGTGTGTGATTGCCACCACTTTTGCTTTGTTTCCCATTGCTTGCAATTACCATAAAATAGCTTTATCTTCTCAATCTACACAGATGCATATGTGTATCTGGATTTTGCATCTTTCCTAAAATTACACTGAGGGGAGAATATATAATGGCCATGTATTGCTGAGCACTGGAGCTGGGAGCTTATTGGTGCACATGTGAACATCTGTGCATTTGTGTGTCCTCTGAGAAGGAGAAAATTGCTTTAATGATTTTTTTGGGTGGTGGGATTGCTCTCACTGGGTGGCTTATTGACTTTCTATTCTGGTTACAAATAGGGGCCTCACATGCCGAGTAGTACAACTAAGAAGTTTAGAGATGGAAAAGATAAGTATAGAGCTAAAAATGTGGGCATAGAAATCACAGAACCACATGGGGTTGGAAGGCACCTCTGGAGATCATCCAGTCCAAGCCCCTGCCAGGGCAGGGCCACCCAGAGCAGGTCCCACAGGAACGTGTCCAGGTGGGTTTGGAATGTCTCCAGAGAAGGAGACTCCAC
>JAOXNG010000057.1:3539532-3560728 GCA_028566535.1 Scolopax minor | reverse complement strand
GGGTGGAAAGGTAAAAGACAAACCAGCTTTTAACTGACAGCTCATCAGAACGTTCTACTGAAGACTACAATGTACTTTGGAAAAGGCTTTAAGGATAAGAAGAAAAGAATTTTTAAGGTTGAAATAAATATTTGTAGATATGAGAGTACACCCTCAAGAGTTCCTGTTTACATATGGAGGCATATTTTGTTAGCAGAGAAAAGTATATTAAATAAATATTTTCCTGCTTTTCCTTTATGCACAACACAATTTCACAGGAGAATACAGGAGCAAGTGGCCACCACTGGCCACTCCTCTCCAGTGTACAGTTTCAAACTGGATCCAGATATTAGAATGAACAGTTGAGTTTAATGAGCACACTCACTAAACTATAGTGTTTTTTCCACGGACTAAAGATTACTGTCATGCATGGAAGGAATCTAGCTTACTCTATCAATGATTTACAACAATGGGAGCACAGAAACATAGGGTGATTGCATGAACCCAGAATGACGTTCAGAAGACCTTCCTCAAAGTTCATGATTCTGATGACAGTTCCTCTTCCCACCTCCAAAATCTCGTTTGCAAGAGCACAAGTCAAGGAAAAGGTGCTTTGTCTGCATCTGATTTGTGACCATTTAGCAACAAAAATAAAATCTTCATGAACAACTACTCTGCTTTCTGTACTGCCCAAGCCACTTCTAGCTATGCTGTACAACATTTTTGAACGTAAAAAATCAGACTTTAAAGTGGGTCAGGAAACCCAATAGACAAATATTTTCTCTCCAGTGGCTTACAATGTAGCCAGTAAGAAGGAACACCTAAAGAGCAGACAATTTCAAAATTCAATGATCAGATTTAAAGACCTGATAACCTTTTTTCTGAGGTATTTTTGCGCAAAAGAGAACTAAGAGAAAGCACAGTTAACAAACTCCTGGGTCAGGCATTTCTAGTCCTTTCTCACTGTGATTTAGGTGAGGCAAACAGGAAGGCAGTTTGCAGAAAGAACTGATTCCAAAAAAGCTTTCATCAGCTGCACTGGGAAAAGCTGTTTGAATTTCAAAAAAACATTTCTCTCCATCCCTGCAGCACCAGCTAACTCTCTAATCTCAAATCTTTAAAATATAACATCCAAGGAACAGGAGGACATGCGGTTTGCAGATAATGATATTTGGACAGTGTGTCTAAGATGGATCAGATTACTGAAGTGTGAATTCACAAAGCATTCAAACTGAGATGGGGGAAAAATTAGTTTGCATATTTTATATTAGCAATGTATATAAAATAATAAGGAGGGAAAGCTGATCGTATTACACACCGACAGTATTTTCTGTACGTGCAAAGTTCTGCTTAGCTTGTTCATACAATGCAAGATGCCAGTCTTCCAAGTACAGAACGTTACCTCTGTCACTGAAAAATGGGGCAATTTGTCAGTGATGTCAATCTCTGAACATATACCAATGTGAGCAACTTTCATATAGTCATTAGAAGCCTAAGAGGTGCCAAAAACCCACAAGCGCTCTTGAAGTAATATGTCATTAAACTATGTATGTAGATTGTTTGAGAATTATAGTCTATTAATTGTCAACAAATGTGTTTGTTCTTTGGTCTACAGAAGAGGAGTAACAAAGATTGACTTCAACCTTTTCTCTTTCAGATTTCCCATTTGATTGTTATGATTTTATAACTAAATACTGAAAAAATACTCTTATGCCAGAAAAAGTCACCAAAAAAAAAAAAAAAGACAAAAATGTACTTGTCCAAATCTTAAAGAGATATTCAGGTTTTATCCTACCATAAATGGAATTACATCATAAAGTTTGTGAATCTATTCCTAAGCGTAAAAGCTGAAAACTAAAAACTGTTCTAACAATCCCATCCCTAACAAGCAAACAAATGGGCAGAAAAATTCCAAAACTCAGCAGCTGACCCTTCCCTAACTGAAAATAATTTAATAATTTTTATAAAGATCCTAACATTACTGTGTCAGACTACCTTCAATTTTACTAAAATATAGAATACACTGTGTTCATTTGAATGAACAAAATTCAGTCATCTGCCACTGGGTCAATACTGCCAGGAGACTGGCTCAGTTCTGACTCACTGGAAACAGTGGATTTCTCTTTAAAAAAAAAAAAAAAAAAGCAGGAAAGGAAAAAAAAAAGGTCAAGAATCTTAATGTGGCATTTCTTTTTGTTACATCCCATAAATTCAATGATCAATCTAAAGACTGTTTTATTAATAATATTCAACTTCTTTAGCAAGACTTCAATTTTTAAAATAGATTAAATTAATTCCCCTTTTACCATAAGACATCTACATTGTCTCCTCTATCTGAAAAAATTTAATGCAGATTCATAAAGCTGGCTGGATACTAAGCTGCTCTCGAAGCTCAGAGCACTGCAAAGAATTGGGCTCCTGTGTCTTCACTGAGTCCACTAAAGACAGAAGCACTTGCAAACTCATCTGCAAAATCCCCTCTCTTCGCTTATCCCTGAAATTGTTCAGCATTTTTCAGCTCTAAATAGCAGACAAACATAATCCAGTCCCTCTAGGAGAAAAGTCAATCTTTACAATTTGCTCAGTTTAAGAAATCTTCAATATCAATGAGTATAATACTGAGATTTACTGCATCATGCAGTTCCAAAGCAACAATTTCATATCCATCCATTTATTCCTCCAAAAAGTTCTAGTATATTAAATGCTATCTTATCTTTCTACATTTAAATTTCAACTCCTTAAAAGTTTGGATAAATATTTCACCACTAATTACCATAATATCTGTGTGGAAAACAGATTTTTAAAGCTTCCTTAAATCACTCACAGGACAATATGAAAAAAATTGTTAAAAGAAAACACAATTTTGCTAATTTGAAGAAAACTCTATTGTCATGCAACCTCACCTTTAATTCTCCAAACCCAATGATATTCATAACCTTCTACACCTTCCTGAGCCTTCTGGGCTGCCAATGTCTAATTTTTGACCATTGTAATTTCTGGCTGTCCTAAGACCACATTTTCTTTCCTGCTCGATAAAAGACAACTTTTGTTTTAGATGTACAGAGAACAGAGAAAAAAAGGAAAATATGTTACAGTAGAAAAGAATAGTCAAAGCCTAGGTAGCAGGTTAAAAGGGAATAATCAGCTCCATAAGCAGGGAACTGATAAAAACTTGTCTCTTCTCAGATTGTACCTTCAGGCTGAGCTCCCACATGGATTCTCTGATTTCTAAAAAGGGCTGTAGCTTTTCTCACACTAGATGCATTATAGGTCTCTTGCTTCCATCCAGCTACACATTACCATCACATTTTTTTAGAATTCAAGACATGTCTCCTTCTGTCAACTTTCATTGAAATCAAGCATGAGCTTCCAGGGGTTCTGGAATCCTCTCCAGGGATTATGGAGGCCAAGAAGGGCGTGAAAGTGGGTGAAACCAAATGGAGATGACAGACAAGAAGAGGGCAAGTAAAAACTTCCAGGGTTTCTTTAATTATTATTATTTCTTCTCAATGTTATTTTGATCATAAAGCCCAGTTTAACATTCATCTTTCGCATTGCAAACACAAGTTGATTTACTTAGTTTCCAGTTTCAAGTTTCGTAGATAAAACAGTTTCTCCCTAATTAAGTTCCTTGAGTAAAAGAGACATTAAACAGAGGTGGAGTGGAAAGAGATGCAGCTTATTATTCCTTATTTACTTTTCTGTTCAATGCATGTTTCCATCCTACATTTATTTTGCAATTTGATACACTACCTACTATTGATTTTTGTCATTCTGTCTGTTTTTTTTTTTTTTTTTAATTTAAAAAAGTCATTAAACTGATTATAATGCCTGGATGGAATACAATGCTTTTCACTACTGGTTTATTTCCTATGTGTTCATAGCTGATAATAAGAGGTAAAAAAATCCTTCTCTAGCATTATCTGCTGGATATATCCCACATAATGAACTTGTTTCTTACAGTTTACCAAACTGTCAACACATGTACATGACTTCGGTCACTCAGAGCCTTGATTAGGCTTCAGTGAGTGACAAGAAGTGATCTGACCTCCAAGCTCCTGGTTGCCAGGCCACTGAGCCATCAAACCTCTTTCGTGGACCATTCAGTCTCCCTGACTAAATTCCACTAAGGTAATACTGCTGCTGCCTGATTAATTAATTTTTCTATGATTTCCCACTGTAGTGTACAACTCCTGCTTTATTCAACCACCTGAATATTTCAGTTTTACATATTTTGCTTCTTCACTGAGTTGCTTCTATAATTTCCCCATCTTGCTGTTCCTTTTGCTGTACATTGCTTTCATGTTTCCCACTGCTTCTCCAGATCTCAGTCCTTTGAATCACATCAGTCCCCTCTGTATGTGTTCCACTTTTGTATCACGAGATACCCCCCTTACTTCTTTTTTCCTTCTTCAGTCCAGCAAATTATGGATTTCCTGACCTTGCAGGTAGGTGGTCACGCTCAGCAGGAGAAAAGTCCATGTCCCAGCTAAGCGAGATGACTGGAGTGCAGCGTGGCACACCTCGGGAAGGGTCCCGAACTCAAAAATCCTGGCCAGCAATGTAATCACTTTCTCATTACACACCACAGTTTTCACACAGCTTATTATAATGCACATTGTTAGATACATCCAACATAAAACAGACTCTGTTTACTTCAGAGACTTAAGCTTATGCACATCTGCAACCGGCCATAGCTGAGAGCAGAAAGAGATTAGGAGCAATAAAATCATAAAAACTGGCTACCAAATAAATAGGAGAACATAACAACCCATCTCTGAAGAGGAAGCCAGTGATGGCTCCCTGTGCTGTGATTTGCTTTCAAAGTCACAAAAACCCTTTTGAACCTCTTGTATTCCCCTGACTAATGCCATCATTATTTCAACACTGGCTGTTCAGAGCGAAACAGGTGCTATCTTGTCAAACGAGACTCTCCCACTTTCATCAGCCCGGAGTTATTCATTGTGTATTGTTACCGCTGACAAGGTTTTGGGTTGCCTGGATACCAGGTCATGCTGATATAACTGCTAGTGATCTCTGCATAACCAAACTTTTTTGGTGAGAAGCAAGCGAGGGGAGAAATGGCGTGGAAAAGAATTGTTTTATTTCTGTATGTCGTCCTCCCAGCAAAAGAAGTTCCATGAGCATATCTCAGAGGGCTGCAGAGAGAGGGCTGGTGGAATGCCTCCAGCCCCTGATTAAAATGATTCACTCTATAATAAGCTAGCGTTTCTAGTCTCATTTCTAAAAGCTTTTCTTTCTCACCACTTACAACAGTCTGCTCGATTCCTAAATAGAAGGGAGAGATTAATCTGCACTAAATTACCTGATGTGGGTTTAAAATTATTCTGACAGAAAAGTAGAACAAAGTTTGCCCAAGGAAGCAAGAATTGTAGTATCCACCCCCCTCAGTTATGAATACAGCATGAGCCACCAGCACTGACTAATTCTGAGAAATACTTACCTGAAAAAAATAGTTAAATGCAGTTGAATCAGATTTTTGTTCTGAGTTTTCTTTATATCTCTTACAACAGATGGCTTTCAGAAATAAATGTTTTTCAGCCACACTCTTGCCTAAACTTTCCCAGGAACTTTTTCTGTAAACATGATGCGTGTAGAAAGATTGTTATAAAAGAGGTTTTATTTTATGGAAACTGCTATTTGTTTTTCAGAGCAATGAAGTTTTATTTATAAAGCCTCATTTTCCATTGAGATGCTGGAGGGTCATCTTCTTCTTCTCCTGGGACAGGAAGGTTTTTGACTGTATCACTTCAGACAAAAGAAAGCCTGACCTCACCTGCAATTTCCTGCACAAGATCTCTATGACTGAATTCCCTAAAACAATTGATTTCTCAAATGGCTCAGACTTCCAAGATACAAACTGTAAATTGCCAAACTTCTGAAGGCACATGCAACAGGGAAATCTGTCTTCCTCAGTCAATGGCACTCATTCTCATGGAGCCAGATAAAAAGGTTTCACCTCAATAATACACTTTGGCAGCTTGCTCAGGCATATCAATTGAAAAATTGAAGTTGATTGAAATGCTCCTCAAGCCTTTAATGTTTTAAGCTAATGTTATATGGAAGCCATCATCTATCATACGCAAGCTTAGAGCAAGGCAGGCTTAGCCAGCTAACAAGTTTTTCTTGGATGATGCCCTGCTGATTTTGGGCAGGCAGGGCTTGAAGAAGTCATGAAAACCACCTGCTTTGAAATGGAGAAAAATATGTCCAGCCATGCACTTAGTTAATCTGGTCTGTTAATTAAAACATATCTTCCCGGCACCTTCAAGAAAGTAATTATTAAGCACAGCAGTTAAAATATAGATAAATGCTCTTGATCACAACTGGCAAAAAAAGAAAAAATGCAAAAGGGGTGAGGTAGTATGCAAGAATTAAAAACATGTATTATTTCCAAAGAATCAAACAGAACTTCTTTTAAGTACTGGGTATCATGAAATGTATAACAAATACAAAAAGGAGGTGTGTAGGAAAAGGGGAGGGAGGAACTGAAGGGACAGAAAGGAAGAAAGAGAGCTGGTTTGTGGTGGAAAGAGAAGAAACTGCAAACAACTGAGAAATGATACAGCAAAGTAGTTAAAATTGATGTAATTTTAAATGTATTAATATAAAGGAATTGCAAGGGTGTTAGTGGATTATTTTACTAAACTCAATCCTTATTAGATGGATAACTTTACAATGAATTTATTCTCATGTCTTCCACAAAGCATTGCATTGCTTTCATTCAGAAAAAGACATCAAAATATGGAAGTGTAGAGCTAATATATTCAATATATCGTTGTATGGAAGGAAAGCATTTGACTTCTTCCTCCTATGGCTGCTATACAGCTGGATAACTTAAAGCCTACACAGGGAAAAGAGGGATGACACAACTTTAAAGTGCAGCAATACATATTTTCAGAATTAAAACAAACTGGAAGGAGAAAATATTTAGGAGAATGTACATTCTCTTAAAGATTTGTGCCCAAAGTCTTTCACATTTTTGAACACGGACCCATGACCCAAGTAGAGCCATAAAATTCCCTGAGCCCCTGACGGGCAACACTAATAGGCATGCAACTTGCAACACTTTTTAACATGTATTTTTAATTTAATCCATTAGAACCACAAAGAAATAATATATTAAAGTGATAAGTCTGTACATTCAGTAAATAAATATCAAAGTGAAAGTCATGAAAGCTTTAGGAAAAAAAAAAAAACGGTCAGAAAAGAAAAAAAAAAAATTTAAATCCCTTGAAGGAATACATCACAGAAAAAAATAAATTGATCTACTAAATTAATTAAGCAAATTGATTGTAAAAATTTACTACAGTATGCAGTATAGAATCAATCTCATGGGAGGAAAGTTAGCAGAGTCAATTTGAGCCTTTCAACCATGAGAAACTTGTAAAGCACCTCATAAACTCTTTCAATAATACTGTAGAATAAAATTTAAAACTTTCTATATATGCTAAGTACCTCGAGCAAAAATCTGCAAAGTACCTTCCTGCATTGCTTTTTCCTAAGTGTCTCTACGTTGACCATTTTTAATAAAACCAAAATAACAAAATATAGAATTCTTCCAATACACATTTGTTTAATTGTATTTAATTGTAATGCTTGTTTAATGTTTAATGCTCATGATATGTGAAAATTCCTATATAAAAATTACCTACTTATTCTCCTACTTTTAGTTGACTTTTTGGGCCTTTTATCCATGAGATATAACTGATGTCATAACATCAGAAACTCACCATTTTTGGGAAGTGAGTGCCTTCCAAAATTACCCATCCCAGCCTTTTGACTGAAGAACTGCCTATGAGTAATATCCCATTCCTCTTAACCACAAAACCATGAATCACAGAACCAAGAGACCATCTAGACAAATCTTAGGGCACAACAACAATGCCTAGATTATTCCAAAGAGAAATTTGTCTTACCATACTTACAGGAATTACTTGTTAAGGATATGCCAAAAGATCTTCTCACAGAGAAGTATTGGTATCTTTTTTCTCAGTTAAAAAAAAAAATCTACCTAACCTAACACCACAGTGACAGCATCTCACATCTTTGAGGAGATTTGATCTTTTTCCAGTTAACCTGGCAACAGGCACAATGAAAGAATTTCTAAATTCATAAAGAACTGGTTGTGATCATAAAAAGCACTTCAGTCAACGTTTCTAATAGATATGCTAATTAACAGAGATAACCAGTCTTAATCAAACTAATTACATTGCAGATTAAAGGTATTTAGAATTTAACACAGCGTCCTCTACGTATCTACATTATGTTATGGTGACCTTAACCTTATGTTAATATATTTCTTTAAAGCATTCTTTACACATAATTTAACCGAAAACTTAAAAGAAAAGAAGTAAATAAGAAGACATCATAGTTTCTATGATTCCTGCTTTTGTTTAGAACTGAGGGGTGGGAGGGGAAACCAAAGCTCTGTCATCTCTGCTAAAGATAAAGATATTTCTCAGAATCACTGACTTGAATTTCAGTTTCTTGTTCCCGATTCCCGGGCTGTGAATGGCGATGGCTCACAGGCACCGGGGAGCTGGGGACGATGCTGGGAAGACACAACCCGTTGTACCTGGGGCATCACCTGCCGCCGTGGCAGCCGTGTGTCACACAGCTCCAGCCTGACAGACAACCAGATCGTCCTACAGGGAGATGGGGTCCATGCATCCTTGCAGAAAGGACTGAGTTCAATTACGGCGCTGCAATCGCTCTCCCAAAGATGTTCCATTCTTTGCATCACTCTGAGGGACTCAGAGCACACACAGAAACAGTGTCAACAGAGGCAGGTGAACAACAGAGCGCTGAAGTTTTTTGTTCGGTTGAGCAGTACATAACCCTCTTCACAGCTCTCACTGTCCTAGAGAGTTTTCACTAGAATTCAGCATTTCCATCTTACAAAACACCTTTCAAACATCACTGCATAATTTTTTAAAGGAAAGCTGGTCCAACAAGGTGATTCTTAATTGTAGAGGGCATGAAATCACCGTCTGTGCTGTGAGAGGTATTTTACTTACCAACTTTGTTGCAAAAATCTCATCTTACTACTTAAAGTAGTTCCTCCTCTCTGTTCTCCCCGTTTCTGATACTGAGTGGTGTCCTCCTTTTGACCTTCTGTACCAGAGCTTTACACAAGACCATGCCACTAAGGTGCAGAATGATAAAACTATGGCCTATAAAATATTCTCCTTACCCATTTTTTTTTGTTGTTCTGCATTATGTTTTGTTTGTTTTCACGTTTCCACAATAATAAATCCCTTGACAGGATCACGGTGTCATTGACGCTAAGAGGTTTCCACAGTACAGAAAAGTAGGAACACAAAACTGTTAAATGTCTGTAGAAGCTGGAAGGAAAACAATGTACCAAGTTTATTTCAATTTCTACCCGCTCATTGTCTCATAAGGTCAATTTGAAATGCACATATTTAAACTAATTAACCAATTTACTTGTAAACATTGTATTTGTTCTTCTTCTACATTCAGAGAATAAGAACTGAAAATTATACTACAGCTCCTCTGCACTACATAAATGAATCCATGCACAGGGACATGCATGGAAGAACTGCAGGAGAAAGGAATGGCGCAGGGATCCTTCCTCTATATTGCAAGGAAATATACACCAGGAAATGAAGTAAAGACTTTTAATGTTTCTCGGGATTCTTGATGCAACTCCGGTACTAGCACTAAAATGAGCAAATGCGGTTCATTTCAGATGCTAATGAATAATGCTGCTGTTGACACTTTCACCCAAGAATGCCTCTACGATGACCGTTCCACGCCTCCATGGAGTACCTCGCAGGCACCCTCATGACTAAGCTTCTTCTCTCCAAAAGCAACATCATAAAAACTGAAACAATTTAATGGTATCAAGACTAATCAGTACTAACGTGCTACCAATCACCCCCCAAAAAATCACTCACCAGCTTTTTCCACCTAAAGCCATTGCCTAAAATGACTTAGATAAGGAAAATCATTGTTCATTTAGATGTTACTACATTGTATCAAAAAATCAATATTCTGGGTCCTGAATCTGAAAGAAAACCAGCAAACACGTCTGCTCTATCTTTGTTGGTTGGTGCGATAATAACTCTTCATCCCGTTAGTGTTATTATATCGGTTCAGGCTTTCTTTGTACACTGAGAAGTCACAGAGGGATTTAAAACATTCAATTCAATATGAGTCCTATACCAGGAGATACACATTCTTTTCTGTAAGCAAGTTTAGTATCTTTAGGCACAAATCAGAAGTTATACGTAACATCATGTAAATTGTATCCACTTAGATTTACTTTAAGTCCTTAGGTCTACTGCACCCTGTTCCTTGTGAGATGTGCAAGAGTATAAATGGCTGTAACCCAGGACAAGCACATATGAAGAGGTAAATTAAATGCCCGATTAAAGAAGTTAGAACTCTCACTGTTTGTTATCCTCTTCTTTAATTAGCTTCTTAATTGCTCAGTTGTTCAAGCTGGCTTGCTAACAGAATACATCTTTACCAGCTGTAATAGGAGCTTATATATCTACATATACACCCAGACACTTGGATTTAGATTTCTTAACCTGTTTTAGTTTGATTATTCCCAAGATTTGGAACTGTTACTAAACACGGGCATTGGGTGCCATGAAAGGTGACTTGGGATATGACACTCCACATGGTAGAGTACACATGACAAAAGACATAATGGAAGCCTATGTCCTCCTGGAGCTGCAGCTGGAGGCAAGTGGGATGGTGTAGATTGTCTAAAATGGCACCAGACACTACCTTCAGGCATCTGACTCATAACTTGAGTCACTGTCAACACTCATAAAAACAGAGAAGCTGGAAATAAATGGCAAGAGACATAAAGTACTGAAGAACTGAAGACTGCTTGGATGATATTCTTCCAGATGTCAGATAGGTTCATAAAGGCACCCTTAACCAAAACGGCAGGTCTGAGCCTAACAGAGTATAGAAGGGATTCCACTAGTAGCAGGGAATTACATTAGACTGTCATAATTTCTCAATTTTGTCCTTTATTCATTTTTTCCTGTAAATATATGCTAGATACGCTTATTGAGTCTCTACAACAAGTAGCAGAATTAATCCAAACCCTATTTCCATGTAAACATTCTTTTAAGAGACAGGTAAATTCATTAGGTCTATCTCAAAGCATCAATTGAATTGTTTTCTTAGCTCAGAGAATGTTTTCATGCTATACTTTCACTTGTTTAAATCAGCCTCTGGCTGGAACATCCTTGTGAGGTAAGTAATCTGTACAGAGTAACTTTCTACTAAAACTAACAATTTTCTGCTATTTTTTCTTGCTGATGTTGATACGGTATCAAGATGGGAATTGAGTTCATAAGAGAACGCTGGAACATACACAAGTACCCTGAAGTTAAAATGTAGCTGAGCTGCTACAGGCAGCAATAAGAGGGTGAAAAATATCACATGCCAGAGAGGCTTCTGTATTCATTTTGTGTGGTTGGTGAGCAGTTGGGAGCGTGATGGCCCCTCCGGAACTCAGCTAAACACACCACTTCTCCTCCCCTGCCTCCCAGGCAGAGGTTATTAAACCACAGGTGAGCTCCCTACTTGTACAACGTCAATTCAAACTTATTAGCTCAGATCTTTCCCCGTGGATTAATCGGGGACGGTGGACTTTGCCCTTGGCACCTGGGGAGTGTTCCTCTGGCCAGCTCTGCTCCAGGACAAGCAGCTTTGGCCAAGCGGGGACACAGATTCTTACATCACATCAACCAATTGACAGTGAACAGAAGCTTAAGTGACCCTGGTGTATTTTTTGAAGTATTTGGTGTTTGCTATCTTCTCTTTAATGGGGATCTGGTCAGGACACTGAAGCATCTGTCTTCCTCTGAGGAGTCATATTTACCTGGAAACATCACTCCAAAGAAAGATCAGACGTAAACTTCAGTGTGACAAATATTTCATAAAAGCAACAAATAAGATCATTCCTGTTTTAAGAGACAATAAGTATTCTGGCCAAGTGTCCCAGCTGGATACAAGTCCTGAATTTTGGAGGATGGGAAAGAGCAAAGAGGAGGTTTACTATGTTACTTTAGTCGACTGAACACCAACCCATTACTTCAGTCAATTTAGCTCCTGCTGATTATATTATTGGTGACTAGATGTAACTACTATTATCTACTAACTACTGTAATATACTGACCTTTTTGTTGATACAAAGTCTCATGCACAGAACATATTTTTCCATTATCTGACATCATTACTAATGACCTGCTCTCTTACCCTTTAGTAAGTCAAAACAACTCTATGAATGCTATTTTTCTTCTATTCACCTGATTAATAAAGAGTTCTACATACAAAATTCCTAAGCTCCCTCAACTTCTAGACAGAGTTAAAGGAATTCAGAAGCTTGTAGGAGTGGCCTACAATGAACAGCCACCAGAGAAAGATTTGTAAATGCTCTACAATTGCTTCAAACTAGGAAGAATTAACCTTAACGTTGTACTGGATCTGAGATACTTGAAGAAAAAACCAAAAGGTTCTTACAAGAAGTCAGAACATGCCAAGAAAGCGGCTGATGAATGCAGCATCATCGACTACCATTTTACTGACAACATACAGTGAGAAAATAATTTTTAATTTTTTCCCTATTCTGAATGACAATGAATTTGTGATGAAAAAATCACCATACTTTTTCATACTTTATGAGTGCCATTAAAGGAAAACTAACATAAAAAAATTCTTCTTTAATTACTACATCTGATTACGATTAACTTAACCAATGTTAAAAGTCAGGAAGTTCCTGTGTTCTTTCACATGAACAAAAGTTCTGCTGCAAGCTTAGCGGTAGCATCTTCTGAAGAATAACTGTATTGAAGCACTCCAAAAGAAGCAGCAATTTGTATATTTCTGGCCACAACATGGAAATTGTTATCTTCTGTCAAGTCTCACTATTTCCCACCATAAGCTGGTGATATTAAACATGATTAAGATATGTACTAAAGGCATAAATGAATAACTGATACAGTTTACTCTTGTGTTTTTGGAGTCCTGTTTAATGCAAGCTGCATTCTGATTCAGCTTTCTATTCTCCTGTTTAAAAGCACCTCACTTGTGAATAGTCCTCAAGAAACCATGATATCTATTCAAGGTTACACCAGCCCTATGCCATAAGCAGTTTTTCTCCTATTGGACGTTACTATAACTTGAGAGTTACTTGATATAGGTCAGCACTACATCACCCAATTCACACACATCTTCATTCTGCTTAGAATCCACCTCTGGGATCTATCCTCAACCTGCCCACAACCTTACAAGCCTCCTCCTCCTTCTAAGACTATTTAACAAATACTTAGAAAAACTTCTTGGTGAAAACTTCTTATTTTAACTCCAGAATCTTTTATTTAGATCAGCTAAAGATGCAGTGTTCAAGTGATATTTATATTCTTGTGATTTCCACCATCTTATTATAAGAGATGACAGGTTGACTGCAAGATGTGAAATTCATCTACATAAAGCCCTTTGTGGAGATGCAGAGGAAGGTGAATCTCAGTAACAAAGTAAATTAAAACACCCTGCATTTGAGCACAACAGAAACGTGACTGAATGTATCAGAATATGCAAAGGAAAAAGCAAACCTCTCATCCTGACAAGTGCAAGCTTCAAAGGGGCTCCTTTTCATTTCATCGCATTAACCATCAGAAAACGAATATGAGATAAGAAATTCTGCAAATAGCAAGTACTTTGAGGACCTGATAAAATTTAAACTAAGTAGATTTTACCACACTGACCTCTAGAATTACAGAAAATGGTTGTCTCCATTTCACTTATGGCTCATTGCCTCCTGGAACACCTGGTAGCCTGTTTCAGAATATAATATATTTGACTCCATTAAGGAGGGATTCTGTTTTCCAAACACATCAAATCCCTAAACATATAACAATCAGAAAAACAGAAACAACTTGTTAGCTTGGAATAGCCTTTCAGTGATGCTGATACAGCTACCAATAGGTTTTTTTATCTTTATTGATATATTCACATTTATTACTGCAGCTTCGAGAGTCTCCATGAGT
Organism: Scolopax minor; assembly: GCA_028566535.1. Taxonomy (NCBI): domain Eukaryota; kingdom Metazoa; phylum Chordata; class Aves; order Charadriiformes; family Scolopacidae; genus Scolopax; species Scolopax minor. The sequence goes on along the minus strand of JAOXNG010000057.1, from coordinate 3,546,686 downwards.
CACCTGAGCCTTGATAGATAATTGTGTATATTCTTTAAATCTGCTCTCCTTACCAAGCGAAACATATCAAATTATCCAACTTCAGGGTGGTCACCAAAGGCTTATAATTACATCTAAAAAAAATAATTTAGGCTAACATGTCTTAGTTTGTAAAAGAAGTGAGTAAAGAACACACACACACAATAGTTAATACATTTCACAACCTGCAGTTTCTCTGTTAGATTTCTCCCAAGCACAATCCTCCTCATACAGCTCTGCTTTCGTTCTGCCTCTAGCAGGGAAGTGTGTCCACGATTTGGGACTCAAGTAGCTGGTAAGATACTAAAATGAGAGCTTTTCAAGGGATTTCTCAGCAGCCAGAGAACACTCCGTCAGCAGCACTGCTGGCTCCGGGATGCAGGCAAAGGGAAGAGCAAAACACTGGCTACTGGTGGCTCTGTTCAGGAACCAGTAACGGAGGAATGTCCAACCAGTCACAGAGTGGGGAGTCCTGAAGGATGTGAAGAAGCTCCTGGAAGACCATCAGACCTTGATTATGTCACAGTGTTAATCTGTCTGCAATGTGAAATGAGATCAAGCCAACAGCTCTTGAGGGAAGGTTTCTGGAGGTCTGCCCCATGTCTCTGGCTGTACAAGCTCTCAAGCAATTCCTCAAAAACACAGTTTTGAGAGGCTTTTGTGTCTGGCTTGTCAGTGAGCTAACAAGATCAGCCATAAATTGAATGACATGAGTAGTTGAAGAGAAGTTTCAGAAAAGCCAGAAAATGCTTTTGGTTTGGCTTCTTTTTTTTTTTTTTAAACATAAGAGCTTACGTTCTGGAGACCAAGTTGATAACCGCTACACAAAGCCGACAGCTGCTTTGCTGCTATGGACCAACTCAGGGCAAACTTTGAAGGATACAGCTCCATGGATAAAAGCACTTTTGGGGGAAACGGGGTGATGACAGAAAAGATGAAACATCACTACTGAGGTATAACAACCATGAGGAGTCTTATAATGATACTCTGGTCTTCTTTTGCCTTAGCTGGGGAGAAAAAAAAAAGCAGCTCAGGAAAGCAAAAAAAATCTGTACAAAGGTCTGTAGGAAAACAAAAAGGTGCCCAGGAACTCCCTGCAGAGCTGGGGCCTTTGCTGTTCCTCCTGGGCTGGCTACTGCCAATGTGATGTGATACACAGGAAGAGCTGCTGAAAAGAAGGCAAATTTATGGATCGTGCTTAAAAAATGGGCAGGAGATGATGAACTGAAGAAATAATAGATGGAATGATGAAGAGAAAATATGTGGAAGATAAAGGAAAACTGAGTAATGGAAAAATTGGTAAGGAAGTAATCAGGAATTATATAAAAAGGCTGAAAAAAAAGGTGGAGACTATTAAAAAAATGATCAGCCTTAGAAATTAAACCTAGTATTTCTTGTTGCACTTTTCAATATTTTCCTTTTCTTTAAGTCTTTCTTGAATATGATCTGTCATTCTAATTTTGGGCTTTTCTCTTAAATGCCAGTGAAGCCTTGCAAACAGGTTTTCACCTGTTTTAACTGGGTGAAAAATACATCTCTCATCTCTCTTAAGTGGTTGCTTACTTTCAGTTCTTTATTCCTTTACTCCTGTGACACTCTCCTTCAAGGACTTTTTTGTATTAGTAGAAACTGAATGACAATTAATTTAGCATACTTATCACATTTGTACTGGCTAGATACTCTCCAAATTCCTGAGTAGGAATAATTTTGCTCTCAATGAAGGCAAACCCATTTTTGGTGCAACAGAAAGAAAGTGTTATTTAATAAGTGAAAATTCTTCCCAAGAGATTTAAAAAAAAACTATGAAAAAAATGGTTTTGAGAGCAAATTACTAAAAAATTTCATTGGAAGTTGTTTTTTCTCAGCAGTGTGATTCCATGTGACAATTTGAGCATGGCTCTGACTATAACGCAAACATGATGACTAAAGTATTTAGATGAAAAGTCTCCCTAATTCAACAGACTTTTCTGACATGAACAGAAGGCATAGAAATCTTTGGCACCCAGTATTTAATGGGGGGGAAAAAAGAATGAATATATCTCAGAATTTTCATTTCCTGGCCACCAGATTGTTTAACTGTCAACATTTTCAATGGCTATTTGGATAAATTAAGCCAAATTCTATGCTACAGTTCTAAAACCAGATCTTATACATTCTGCTACTGTAAAACAACATATAATGTGATTTACTAGCTGTGTCCTCTGTTTAGTGATTCTGATTGTACATTAGATCTGTACACAGAAACAAACAGCAGTCAGATAAAATCAATGCAGCAACAAGATTCCCTTTTAAATGAAAAGCATCTCAACTCTCTTTTGCTATGCAAACAATCATCGAGTGGTACTTTTTCTCAATGTCTACTTATGATGCAAGCCAGAATGAAAAAATCAATGTCCTCAACAGAGGGAGCATCAGTGTCTCTCTGTAACCACAGTAAATGACCCATTCTTGTTCCTTATCACAGCCATGCCACTCTTGTAAAGCTTAAAAAACACATTCCCAGGAATGTCAGTCAGAAGAGGAAACCTCTTTAATGATCCTTCACCAGGAAAGAGGTTATGAAGCTTTTAACCAACAGTTCTCATGTTCTGCTTACACATTCAGAAAATCTCTGAGGATATTGATTAGTATGGTTTATCAGAAAGTTAAAAGTAAAGAGTATATAAATAAGAAAAACACTGAAACCACCAAAACTCACTGGAAATGTTACATCTGTTTTTTTAATCTGTGGTCTCTTTGAGTATTATCACACAATTCATCCTTATTTCTTATTTAAAAAATAATTTTACCTGGATCAATTGAAAGGAATCCAAAGATATTTCAGACTTTGAGAAGGGCAGAAATAAAGTTGTTCACAATATTTCATTCTAAACAAATTTGTCCAGAACATCTTGCATTTGAGGCTTAACAGAAGCTACAGAACATGCCCATTTGCCACTGACTGTAATTCTGTCCTGTTGTGCACCTTGCTAATCTTAAATACATTTGTAAAGGAATGGTGTAAGCCAATCCATTTATCTATTAAGTCATTAACTGTTTAAGACTGTTCAAAACTACTGAGGGTGTCACTAAGATTAAGAATAGAACAATTTCATCTAATTTTCAGCATCAGTATAGCGTGTAAAACCACTGAACGAAGGGTTAATTTACACTAGTAGAGAGAGCCAAATAAGAGGTGACACTTGGGCTATGAGACCATCTTTAGGCTGTAGAGAAAATAACAGAATGTATTTTATCATAGCCCTCAGAAGAGTTTACAGCTGAAATGTCTTCTCTAATCTTACTTTTCACTTATAATCTGCATTTAAAATCTTTGTTTTTATTTTGCAGCTAAGGTCCTCCTGCAGGACCCTATTTATCTCCAGATGTTGATTAGTATACACTTTTTTGGATCTAAAGCCTTTTTTCATCCGGGGACTTGGAAATGGTAACCTTTCAGATCATCGCTGTCAGCGTGACCCTGCTCCTCACAGGAACAAGAAGCGATGACACTCACTGGAATTCCGTGTCCCACAAGCACATTCTGTGGAACTGGTTTTGTACAAGATCTTGCAAATGCACTTTATTGCAGTTTTCTGGTTGGCAAGTAACAGGAAAAATTTATAGTTCATTCCACTCTCTTCCTTAGCTTTGTGTAAGTACATTCTAAGACAGACTCAATTTAATGTTTTATGAAATTGGATTTTGACTGCTGTAATTTCAGATACTTAATTGCAATTACAAGCTCTGTTTTTAAAGAAACTGTAATTCAGTTGAGTTGCATGCTCCAAAAGGCTTCCTCCTGAATAAAACAGTAAATACAACATTGCCCAGAAACGTTTACCTAACAATATCTTCGACATCTCTGCTGTTTACCATTGAAGATAATCATCAGGCATGAAAGTACTCAATAAATTCCTGATAACAAAAGTGGCATTTTGTTTAGTTTTCTGCTGTCAGCTGCTCTTCCATGACTGAGGAGGGACATTTCAATACTCAACAGTTCTGTAGCTGACATCCAAAAAGCCCGGGAGACTGCTAGAGCTTGAATCTCTTCAACAGAGGAAGAAGCTGATGAAGGGTGTTTTAACCCAAGAAAATATCCGATGCTAAACATGGCTATTCAGGGCCTTTTTTGATGATTCATGAGTTATTGCTGTGGATTGATGCATAGCTAATCCCCCTCCCAAGTGGAATGTCTTTATATAACACATTAATCCTTAATCAGCTCAACGCAGTGATGATAGGGCAGATTGTGAAAATGCTTCAGTGGTGTACAGCAGAGTTAGAGAGTTCAAGAAATTTCTTCCACTTCTATTAGTAAAGGCTTAGAGTTTTTGCCAACACAGTAAATTCAGTTAGAGATTTAAAGGCATTTCTGTATCAGCAAAAGCCATGATGTATAAATTATATCAGTAAGATCTGTACAGGGACAGGTGAATCCTAACTCTGAAAAGAAGGCTGGTTTTTAGTGATTAAAGGCTGGTTTTTAGTGGTTATTTGACAATTTATTTCAAGATCCAGGCATAAGCATTCCCATATTCCTAATGCAGAGCCGTATCTGTAAGGAGATGCTGTCAGCACCCAGGAAACCTTTGTGAACTTAGCCCTTTGTGAAACAGACTCGAAGAAATGATTAAAGAAGTAAAAGAAACAGATATTGCCCTCTTTGGGAATCGAGTTTAGAGAGTCAGATGAATACCTTGAAAGATCATACTAAAAGTTTTTACTTTTTTTTTTTTTTCTCCCCTTGCAGAACTCCTGGACTCAAACACTTTCTTTTACTGGGGAGAGTGCTGCCTCTTGATCATTAAATCACTGGCCAAGGTTTGGGTTTTTTCTCCTTTTTCGAAAGAGCCTCTATATTTCAACCAAATGCCATCCTGTATTTACCTTGTCTAATATCTCTAGATGTTTGCTTCAGCCCTTCAGCATTCCATCAAAATTTAGTATAATCTGTGAATGTTACCACAGTGGTATTATGTTTAGTCTCCTTCCTAGACTATATCTACAAATATTAAATAGGAAATTTATTTTCATATATCTTCATCGTCACATTGAAATAGTTCAATGTTTATATTAAATTTCTGTCCTTTTTTTTTACTAAGTACATTTTTAAAGAAGAAAAATAATGCTGTGAGTACACAGCCCTCCTGCTTTGTGAATCCACAAGGTACTTTTGTTTGTTTGCAATATTCCTTATGCATTCTGTGCTAAAGAAATCACATTTATGATTACATACAGCTGTGTCATAATTTTAACAATAGCAAAAAAAATGGTAAATTAACGGAGGCAGACAGTATCAAAAGGGGATTAGAGAAACTCATGGACAGCAAGTCTGTAACCAGATACTAAAAGAGCCGGGCAGGAATGAATCCTCCAGCATCCCCAATCCAAAAAATTCTGGATACTTTTAGGAGAGCAGGGGGAAACAGCTGCATCCTCTCCTAAAGAGCTTCTCATTTTGCTTGTGGCAAGATGGGATACTGGGCTTGATGGACCATTACTCTCAGCCAATAGGGCATTTCTTATGTTCTAATGGAAAACCTAATTTATCTGTTCTAAAAGCCAATTAGACACCATAAAAGACTGATATTATTATCAAGTTAGGACAATCTGTAAATGGAGATTCAAAGTTAGTAGCAGTTAGAGAAATGTAACTCATGTTAATTGAATGCTAATTATATGTGCAATTATTTTGGATTGTACTGAGCAATAAGAGACAGTGTGTTAGAAGTTAGTGTTCAATGGAAGTCCATCATTTGAAAATTTGTACAAAGTGAAATGATTGGATTTCCCTATATCAACTTAGGGGTTTTTTTCTTCAGTTTTTCATGTTACATAACTCTAACTCAAGTACAAAACTTTCCCTCTCGTAATCTATAGTTCAAAGACTATTACATTGGACACGCAGAAGTGGAGAACTGGTCCTAGTAGGGCTGCAAGGCATAAACCATTGCTGATGAGGGAAATTCCTGAGGCATATGGGGAGAAAGGATATAGGTCATCCTACTTCAGGTACTATATTACAGAACTATCTGAAATACATCCTCAATTTCCCAACTCATCATTCAGAGAAGTGGAGTAAGATCTGTGAAATTTCTGTAATTTCTATGGTTGTGCAAACACAGCTTCATCAAGGGCCAGATAAAAGGGCAAAGCACTAGAAGCCTTACAATAACAACCCAGAGCCTGGAGCAGCAGGTACCACTACTTGAATTCCATGATATGAATCTGAACCAGCAAATTTCTGAAAATCACCTACAAAAGGTAAAATACTTATTTATGCACTAAATAATGACACCCTACAACCCACGCATTGCAAGTGAGAGAAAAAAAGGGAAAGAAAGGTAAAAGGAGTGAAGGAATAAAAAAAATACTTTTGATATTAGGGAATTCTTCATATTTCCACTGTTCAGGGCTTTGCTTTCCTAAATTGTATAATTTCATTGAAGTTGACTTAAAGGACAACATTTTCTCACCTTTGTCTTAAATAAATTTGTATGCCTGGCATTTGAATGAGATTTCACCAGAGAAAATATTATCCTTTACACATCTTATTGCTGGGTCAGGCAGCCCCAGCTACACCAGCTGGACAAGTTAGCACCAAGGCCAAAGTGGAAAAGCAAAGCCACCGGCTCTGGAGCATGAAGGCAGGCAAGCACAAAGCTTTTGCAATCCGAAAAGGATTCAAGCAGGCCAGAAAAATTCCAGCAAAAACATTTTTTCCAGTCACAGCTTGCCCGGCTGTCAGCATCGCAACACTGCACAGAGAGCGCTCAGCCCCGGACTAGAAAGCAACTGGGATCCAGTGATTCCTGGATATCTCTCAAAGGGCAATAAAAAAAAAATAAGTAAGGCAGTGAGAAAAGAGCAAGTGAAAGCTGGAGGTGGCCATCCACACTGAACTGAAATCAAATTTTGAAAACATTAAAATCATGCAAGACCTTCAGTGCCTTCCTTGGGTCGAAACATCATTTATTATCTCTATGGGTGCATAAGCACCCACAATGCTGCTGGGTGCTGCCTGTGGAGGAGAGCAGACCCGGGGTGTCCCCTCCTGTTGGGGATGCTCCGTCCGTCTTTGTGACACCATAAGTGCAAAGTGTCTTACCAGGGAAGTGTCTTAGTGACATCATAATGGCCAAGTGTCTTCA
>JAOXNG010000057.1:3500618-3519769 GCA_028566535.1 Scolopax minor | reverse complement strand
TGCCATTCCCGCCAGTAACGGATTTGGAATTAAAGTACTTGAATAGTGTTCAAGGGTCACACGTAGTCTCAAACTCTCATTCTCCCATGGATCACAAATGCTCAAAATACTCCAAGCAGCAAAATTCTCAACTGGTAAATTGCCAAATCTCCTCTCAAATGCAGATTTATTACAAGTCTACACGGGTTGGAGACCCGTCCTTCCTCACCTCTGGAAGATGCAGGTTTTCACACTTCGTGTGTCAAATTTCTACTTGTAACTATGTAGGAACTACAGACTTAATCTCACAAGTTTACAAATACCTTATCTAACCAAAATTAACATGTTTATGCAGATATATAAAATACACAAGTTACAGTCAAAGTCAGAGATTTAAACCAAAATATGGAATAATCCTTAATAGGTAGACATTACTGGATTCTGCCCTTTAGGAGTGCAGTGCGTGTGTATTTTATATATAAAATAAATTTTTAAAAAGATACACAGATGTTGTCCCAGTGCAACTAACCATTTAGTTAAATTGCTAATCTTTCTTTTGAAACCTATTTTAGATTAATCTCGGGTAGTTTTCTAGTTGCTATTTAAACAGTTTAAGCTCTCTTTCACAGTTTATGGGGAAGTGACCTCATGTGTTATTCAAGGCCAGCTGAAATTTTTGAATCAGGTCACAAACTCTAATTTTTAATAGTTGACAGTCACAAGGAAGCCCCCACACATGAAGGAAGAAAGAGCCTAAAGCAAGGGGTGTTGGTGGCTCTCAAGTTGTCCTTGTGTTCCACTGCAGACTGGGCCAGCACTGGGATGGCAACCTCTCCAAGCCTTTATCTTTCCCTCTTATCAGAGAAGTTTTATTACTCAGAGCTGAGTGGTGACACAGGCTCGTTATCAGCCTGATCCGAGGGTCCAGGGCAGCAGCTGGGCTTTGGCTGCTCTGGTCACAGGATGATGGTCACCAAACTATTTGCTACAATCAGCTGTTAAGTTGACCATCAGCTGCGTACACATCGGATGATTTGTCTTGGCAAATTGTCTCCCCAGTTTTTAGAATTTAACTTCAGAAAGTTGCATCTCTGCAGATAAAAAGCTCATTCATTTAAAGTAATACTCAGAAACCATTACACAAAATCTGACTTAACAAACTGAATTTAAAAAAACATATTTTTAGGTAAGGCCCTTTTCCGATTTGCAGCATTTTAAACACTATGCTTTTCAAACAACTTTATTAATGGCTAGTGTAATATGTTCTTGAAATGGGATGTACAGGAAGCTATGACAATTCAACATATGAGAAAACAGGAACAGTTCCAAACTAGCAGATAGTCCCAGGCAAACCAAAGATGGTTTTTTTGCACTTCTCCACTCTAGTACATGACTGAGATTATATTCTGCAAAGCTTCCTTTTTTTAATGACTGCAAAATTTATGGAGACACCTTCTCAATTCCCATTTTCTCCTAACTAGTAAAATCTACGAATATTTTAAAATTTTATAAAGAAAAATTTAAGTCAGAGTTAGACAATGTTAATGTGAAACAGTTATTTTACCCAGAGCAAAATGCAATTTTTTAGAACAATATTTCTAAACAAGTGAGGAAATGTTAAATCCCTTCAGAGGCCTCACATATATTTTCTGGAGGAGTTATGAGACAGACATTCCACCCTCAAAAGATTAAAGGTGTCAGGCTTCCTCGGGAGATGAAAAGGCAGCAGCAGGGAGTTGTGCTGGTGTTTAGGGAGCATGGACGTAACACGGCCCAATTGGAAAATAGAAATTATTAGTGACATGTCCCCTGAAACAATGACATTTACCTGCTGTACATAGAGGCTCATATAGAACTTATTAAACTATTCCTTCCTGAGGAAAGTTGAGCTATTCGGGGAGATTACAGTGAAACTGGTACCTGCACTATAAGCCCCTACTCGAGTAATTTGTTGATCCTGTTTTCCAGCGATTTAAAGACTCAAGCAGCATCACCTCCTTCATAATTTCACTCTGAATTATCCATTTACTCCTTCTACCTTACGTTTTCCCAAGAACAAATGATTTATTTGAAAGACGAAGACGGCTGCCCACAAGTCTGTCATTCAGCCCTACATTTCCTACTCAAATACTCCAAACCCAGCGAAACCCTCAAATACTCTGCAACCCACTCAGAGCTATCTCCCATTTAAAGTATCACAATCAAGCTGGTATTACATGAAAATGATTCTCAAAACTCAATCCAATTCTGGCAGAAGCTAAAATTTAATAGACCCAGGGGAATATTTTTATAAAGAATATAGCATGCTTTATAAATTACCCCAGCTCTCTGGAGGATTTACTTAAACCCTTGAAGTAATTTTATCTTCTAATCTTTTATTCTTGACTTTCTCATCAATCACATACCATCAGTTTATCAAATTCAATTATGCAATCAGAGCTCACTAAATACTCCCTGAAAGCAGAAATGAAAATAAAATACTGAGCAAAGATTCCATGAAGAGAGGTAGCAGTAAAGCTTTGATGACTTTGGCATTTCTGCGGCTGAGACTGATCCCACCTCAGACATGATCGGAAGGGAGCTCACCCTCAGCTTCGCATCCTGAGGCTGGAATGGGAAGCAGAACTTTAAACTGGACCTACAAGGACAAGTTTGGTTGTTATAGGACATCCCAGGAAAACAGGAAAATTGGCAGGAAAAATGAAAGCCATCTTAAAAAGAACTGGAACTGAGGGATGGAAGATACAAAGGTCCTTTAATAGGTATGAAATACTTGAAGTTTGTTAATTAACTAAAGGAGGGGCTCACCATTAGGGTAACCTTGGCCAATCAAGGGTTTAGAAGCCATGAGAGTATCTCAGTTTTTATTCTCTTGAAGGACAGAATAAAAAGCTACTAAAAAGAATCAGGGATAATGAAACACTGGAATGAATATGCTTAGCTAAAATAGTTTTCTGCCTGCCAGGAAAAAAAAAAAAAGAGTAAAAAAGAAAAAAAAACAAGCATTCAAACTATACACTGTTGCTTTCTTCTAAATGCTGAATGTGTTAATGCTTCCAGCCTCTCTGGCTCTTTAGCTATGCTGATTTTAAAATGAAAGTAAAAATAATAATAATAATAAAAACGTCTGAGCTGCAAGGACGAGTGAAAGGATACACACTTACATATACATTGGATGGATTTTTAACTCAAAATATAGTTTCAGGACCTAATTCAACAATGCCCAGATGCTTTTGTTTGGATTAATGCTGATATTTAAATATAAAGATGTTGCTGTATGCAATTGTTATCTGCTCTGGGTTCCTGCTCCCTGGAAATCATGTTCAGGCACAAACTTACAAATACAATATGTAAGAGGAGAAGGCATTCTCTGACTGTACAGAGGGAATTAAAGCAAAAATTCCAAGAGTTGCTACTCATTAGTTTAGCAAGGGAACCTAATCTTGTAAGGGCAGCACAAATGAATAAGACTTCCGAAACTGAGGAGAGAACCATCTCAGGGACCTCAAACATACCCTCTAATAAATCCATAAATGAAATTTGGCTAATGATTCCTAGCCCTCTAACAGCTTACATTGTAAAATACACAAACCAAAGTCAGATTAAATAGACCTTTCAATTACTACAAGGTGCTACAAGATCTTGAAAGCAGTCCCGCAGTCCTATCCCTCAGGAATTTGTGTATTTTAATTAAATATGGAATTTGATCTTGAACACTTCTATCTTGCCAAGGAAAAGAGAAGTACCGCAACACCTGCAACAACGAAAAGCGCTGCAACTGCCCTGGTAAAATCTCAGTATTATCACCAGAAATGTCAGATATCAACAGTTACAGGTTGATCCACATGTTTATATCTTAAGAAAAGCAGTTACTGTAATCCTGAGCACACTGAGAGGAAGAATAACATAGTGAGTGCAGAGAACAGGTTAAGAAATCCCCACTGCCGTTACTATTTGTCTTTCTTATGTATCTCTACTACTAAGTATTTTTTAAGTGACACGTTTTTGCATATTAAAAGTAGATTAACCTGTTCATAAATGAGCCAGTCAGAGCAAATACAGCTCAGTCACTAACAAATAACATTTGAGCAGCTTTCTTTCGATCACTCAGTTCACCCAACAGATATAAGATTGAAAATAATTTTTTCCTGAGATACATTTTTCAATAAACCCAAATAAAAATACAATTGGTTGATTAAAAACCACGCCTATATTGATTTTAGTTTATTAGTCCCTAGTCATAGCATGATGTGCATTACCCTGTCTTCATGTGCATGTCTAAAGCTACAATCAACTGACACAAAAAAATAAAAAACAGAATATCGCAGAGGAATTTTCCAGGAAAATGAGATGAGATAAATAATTTACATAGGAGGCTGAAAGATCAGCACAAAAGAAGAGCAACAATACAGAAATTCTTTTACTCTCCCTGTTTGCAAGAAAAAGGGATGTGAGCCATCTTCAGGCAGGTTAATGATAACTGCCATTAAAAGAGCATTTTAAACGATCTGTCTAGGGGATTGAATGCGTAATACAGAAGTATAGGGATATCAAAAAGGAAAGGAGAGTCGGGAAACCCAAAACCTATACTGAAGACAGGAAGAATCTTTTCAGTAATCCAAAGAAAGTACAAGTAGGGACAGCAGAATCCATCAAGAAGAGATTAAAGCTGGTCTGTGACTTTCAGAGCTGGGTAGGAGCTGACAGCCAGGAACCGCAGCCTTCGAGGGGATCCAGACCATTTTCTTCTTATTCCCAACTTGGATATAGAAAAGATTTTTCCTCTTTTTCCTTTTCAAAAAGACCTTTAAATATTATAATCTTAGTTCCTGATACGCAGGTATACGACTGGATGCAAGTTGTATTCTCATGTCGAAATGAACTTCAACAGCTTCTATAGCATAAGAATAGCAGAGGAATTATTATATAGTAAATCTTGGGAAAGGCACCAAGAAGTCAGATTGAACTCAGATATATTTGAATCAATTTTCTTTTGAGTTCAAACCTTCTAAAATGCATTGGTGAGATACTATGAAAGTTAGAACATGATCTATTCATAAACTGTCAACAATGTCAAACATACATTAGAGCATTCAGTCACTTTAACCATATTGATTTGCAGGAAGGCTATTCTACCCAAAATATCGGATATTTGAGATTCAAATTTTCTTGGTTGGAAATGTGACATAAATCACCAAGTACAACAATTAAATTTAAATTGCATTTTACCTCATACTAAGCCTGGATTTGAAAGGATTGATGTATCACAGTGAATATTTCATTAAAATATCAGGTTATTTTTCAAATATACTACCATAGTTCAGAATTTTCACACAATGGTATAAAACATTTCCTGAACTTTTATCAAAGACAATATCTGATTTTATACTGGAATAATATTGAAGCAAATGTATTTAAATCAGTCATTCTTCCTCAATTTCATAAGTCAAGTAAATGAGCCTACATTGCCCCTTTTTGTCCTCCTATAGATAAGAAAGATAACCTGCTTGTTCGATACCCCTACTATAATCTCTAAATGCAAATAGAATATCAGCCAAGGTTGATGGATAGTGCTTTTAAAGGTTTAATTGGAGATGGAATGAAATTGTTTTAGAACTCAGCAATTTCAGTGAGGAAACCTACATATTTCTAGAATAAGTGACATTTATTTCTTTTAAATGCACAGTCACTGGGAGACAAGATTTCAATGGGTAACATTTTTTGCCTTGAATAGGTCAAATAACTAATTGGCAAGTTCGTTATTGGGTAATTGCCAATCATATATTTGATTGGAAAGGAAGAAATATTGAACTGCAGATTGCATACCTGTTGCGTGCCATCCCAAGAGGAAAACTAAACATTCTATAATGTATAGTTATGATTAGCTTTCAACAATTCAATAGAACAGGAGTCCCAAGTGGCAAGAATGAGTGTTTCACGCTGATAGTTAAGTAGATTTAATTAAAAATTCTTTTTTTTTTTTAAATTGAAGCATCAGTTGTCTATCTCAGAATTACCTAAATGGCACTGCAGATTCCATTTTGCTTCTAAGCTCCTCACTCCTTGATGCAAACACATAAAATGTTTTTCCCAAATCTTGACTAATACATCTTATTCTTTAAAAGAACATCCATCAGAATTCACTCCCTTTGAAACTTCTACAGTTTCAAAACACACCCCACAAAATTACTTGCTGCAGGAAAACCTGTTCTAATATTTCCAATGTTTCTACCTTGTTTTAAGGCAGAGACAATTCCTGTTATATCTCTGAATCTTCTTCCATTTTTCCCTACAAATTTCTTTAGGTGGACTACAAAAATATACGTTGCTTAAAATTCCCAAAACATAATTTATTATTTGCATTCATAAAATCTACTCCCTAACACAACACTCTGCCATCTACTTAAAGACCACTCTTTCCATCACTCTGGGATCACATCTTGAAGAAGAAGAATTCCCTTTTAAGAAAAGATTTCCTGAGTTTTATTAGAAACTCTCAAAAAAGTACTGAAAAGAGGGGGGTCTGCAGAAACACAAAAGAGAATTTTTACAGATCTGAATTCTGACAGGAAAAAAAAAAGACAGTGGTTGGTAACATCACTGCATTTAAAATTCAACTCTCTTGGTTATCCCCAAATATACTGGAAAAGAATTTCACACTTGCAATTGTATCATTCTTTTCTTAAAATTGATCTCTTTAGCAGACCAGCCAAGGAGAAAAACAATCCCACTCCCCACAAAAAAAAAAAAAAAAAAGAAAAAAGAGTTGATATCATTTTAACTGAGCCTCAAGCAGCTCCTGATGTATTAACCTAAAGTCCAACTACAATTTCCTTTTCCCATTTAATTTCCACACCTCCTGTTTAAGTTCCACTTTCTGACCTCCTGTAATACTTCAGTTGAGTCAGGACAAAATAAATACTGGTTTATTGTATATCAGAAAGCAATCACAATCTACAACTTCATGAATTCATGTAAGATTAAAAATCTTGAAGCTACTGATGATGTTCTTATGTTTAGTGGAGCTCATCCTCAAAAAAGGCTGCAGAATTATTTTTTAAAACATTCAGAATGCTATCTTTAAGAAAGTTGCTAAAGTACTGAGAGAAAAAAAGACACAATAGTCTTTTTGTTCACAAAGTGAACAAAGAAAAGAGAACCCATTAACTATCAAAACCAAACCCTCACCTCCAAAGCAACCTGCAGCCTCTCTGGGCTGAATTTGGTATCAAAGCAGAACCTCCAAGCTTTTTATATTCTCTTTGTATCTCCTCATGTTTACAATCACATAATTCTCAAGGTTGGAAGGGACCTTTCATACATCAAGTTGAACCATCACCCCAGCACTGACAAAACCACCACTAACCCATGTCCCTCAGCATCACATCTACCTGTCTTTTAAATACCTCCAGGGATGGGAACTCTATTACTTCCCTGGGCAGCCTCTATCCAAGGCTTAATAATCCTTTCAGTGTAAAAATTTTACCTAATATCTAATCTAAATCTCCCCCGGTGTGACCTGAGGCCATTTCCTCTTGTCCTATTGCCTGTCACTGGGGAGAAGAGACCAACCCCTGCCTCTCCACAAACCCCTTTCAGGAGGTTTACAGAGACCTGTAGAGCTCTCAAGGAAATAACTTGTCACTGTTCAAATCTGGACACACAGTAGGTAGAAGTCAAAACTGCCTTGCAGAAACAGAATCTGAATGTAGCAAAATTACCTTCGTTCTCTTAATGACAAAGGAAGCTACTGTTGCTATGACATAATCTACAATCTCTGGCCACTCTCGGGTGCACTGATACCCATAGCCATGAAATAGTCCAACTGATACCAGGATGAAAGCAAGATGAAACCATACTTAATGTTTAACAAAACAGAAAAAACCATAAAAATGCTATCCACAAGCTCGCCCTTGGTGTAAGAGGTGTTCTCGGTTATTTTGTAGAAGACAAATTAAATCTAAAAGGTAAACAGCTGACGAGTGTCTGGAAGTATCAGAACAGAAACATGAGTGCAGCAGAAGGGAACAATGGCACAGAAAAAGCACCGCCGGACTTGAAAGCCATGGAAGGCCACTTATTTATTATTTCAAGGAGGGAATTATTTCTAAATAGCAAAGCAGTTATGAATACCCACAAAAGACATAAACACACATCTCTTTTGATGAAGGGCACCGAAGGGGAAATGATTCATGCAGAAATCTTTGTTAAAAACAACGCCCACCCCTTAGCACTATTGTTATTTTGTTTACATGTAACTTGTAATTTTCTTTTTTTGCCCTTTAAACTTGAAAAATGTAAATAGGCTTATGAATTGGATAAGGCCTGCCTCAACAAAGCCAATTCAAAGGATCTCGGTGGTGGTACTGAATCCAAGGGTGGTTAGTACAGGTTCATATGCTCTACTCAACAGAGACAGGATTGTTCATGTCCTACCTGATGCTGAACTAGGACAAAAGCACAACTGAAGGTCACAGAACTCAACTGAAATATTCCCATTGTCTTAAGCAAAGTCTGGAGCAGGCACCTAGTTAGTGCTTGAGTAGGAACAGAAGCACAAAGTGACCCTTGCAGAGCTCCCCAAGTATCTCATTGTGGAATTTGTGCAGCCAAGTGACTGTCACAGTGCACAAGGACACGCACCTTCACACGCTGCCATGCAGAAGTTAAGAAGCCCTAATTAAGAGCCAGATTAAAGGCTCTTTGAAAACCTGACATAAATTGGCTCCCTTAATTTTCTCTAATATCATCGCTTATTTCTGTGTCTCTTACACCAAACCCTTTCAAAACTATCCAAGTGGAATTCTTTCCCCACCTCAGGGATAATACACATATCTAGAGACTGCAGAATTATTTTCAACAAAGCAGATGAAACACATAATTTCTTCTTGTCAGAAGTCAAAAAAAACATATCACTGTTCTTGAAAACATAACTCAGTTTGACATATCTGAAGGCAAAAAAAAGGCGTTAGTTTATTAATCTGGATATTTTATTTAATTTTCTTTGAGTTATAAATAAGCAGCAAGTTAATACTGTTTTCAACTTTTGACAGTTCTAATGTTAATTACATGTACTGGATTTTATAAATCAATACTTCTTACATAAAGTGTTATTTAACTTGCCAAGTGTAGGAATAGATCAATGCATTTACTGTTCTCGCTAACATTGATGGATGACATGCATCAAAAGGATATGTAAAGGAAAAATAAAAGATTTATTTATAAGTCAGACAGGGTTAAACCCCAATTAGGCAGAGAGGGAACTTAAATAGTGTTTTGAAAATGATGGCATAACTTTATTAAGATTTGAGAGGTTTTCTTGTTTTGATTTTTTTGGGGTTTGGGTTTTTTGCAGTTTGATGGTTTGGGTTTTTTTTAGTTTTAAAGCCAAGGCCTGAAGGTATCATAAGCAGATTGCTCTGTGTATAGCACTATTATATTAACCCTGTGTATCCTATAGGATGTAGGAGCACCTCCCAAACTTTAAGTATATTTTCATTGAAGTACCATATTCCTGGTTTCAGCACACAGGAACTCCACCTAAACAAGCAATCAAAAATAAATAAAGCACCATTGATAATTACTATTTGCAAACATGCTACAGTTAATGTGCTTAAAATTTTAAAGGACATACAGGTAAAACTGTGATTGTAAATCAGCTTCAAATTTTCAAGCTGTAATAAAAGCAACCATTCAGTTAAAAATCATTCTAAGAGCTTGCACTAATGCACTTGAGCATCTTGAAGGGATATACTGCTCATGGTGTTATTCATTATTAATTTGTGCCATTTGTAAAAGAAGACATTAAGCATGTTAAAATTAGAAAATTCCAAAGAATTGAAAACTATTAGTCTGTATGTAACAACAGCAAATCAATAAAATATTGTTTAAAACCCATTATCAGAAGTGAGTATATGTACAGAATGTATAATTATATACTGAAATAGAAAGGAAAATTGTTTCCCTTCTAGTATTTCTCAGGACAGAAGTAATAATTACCCAATATATTATGTCCAAATCCCAGAACAGAGAATAAAGTCCTTTTACATAAAAAAAAAATTATCATCCGTAGGAGCTTTTTAAAGTTACAAAAGGTTAAAGAATGTACACTTGAAGAAGCGTTACCCTTTGGAAGTAATTAATGTAATCGTTACACTTTAGCGCAATTTATCTGACTAGAAAACAAAAAGACACCTCTGTGTTCCATCACCACAACATTAACTTAAGCACAAGTAGGCGCTACTTCATTAGCTCCGTTTCTCTGGGCAATAGTCACAAGAAGCAACAAATAACAATAATAATCTACTAGTCATGTCAGCATGTTTATGAAATAATTAACAAAAAGGAAGGACTGAAAAAGAGTGCTGAATCTAAGTCAAAGAAAAAAGACAAATAATAAACTTTCCCTCAAAGGTGGTTGGAAAAAAGATGAAATCTGTTTAATCATAATTTTTGAAGCAATAAGAATTAGACCACATGGTTTAGTAGAGAAGGCATGTCTTAGAGGACAGTGTAATACCTTTAACCAGGCTGCAAACTGATGCAAGTCAGGAGGTTGCCTTCAGAGTTTGAGTATTTTGTCTCATAGGATCAAACAGAAGACTTCCCTTGACAAAATTCATTCTCCAAAATTGTTACAAAAAGCAAAAGTATAAAAGAGAAAGGGACTCAACTGCTTTAGGTGAAGCTTGGGTCTGTAAGTTTGATAGAGGTTTGTGCAAGCCCTCAGTCACCTTAGGGAGATAAGACAATATTATCTGAGTGAAACGTGAGATATCTGTACCCTAACCTTTGTGTTCAGCTTGGACCCGTGAGCCAGAAGCCAGGAGGAGCCCACGAGCCACTGGCCGAGAGCCCCAACACACAGCACTTGCTGGGAGAAACACAGCACAAGGCTTAGCCCCATCTCGCTGGTGAATAATACACAAGCCTTTAAAGAAGAAATCAACCACCCACACTTATTATACTCTATCATAATCCTGCTCTCATGTAATCCAACTCAGAAGCACCTGATCATTTCTGCTGGAGCCTAATCAAAGAAATAGAGATAGATTTGCTAAATCCTGCTTAGTAGTGTAAGACAAATGAAAAACAAACCTCTACTCCTTGCTTTGGACCTTGACGACCTGACAATACTAAAGATGTATATTCAAAAGGAATATGGAATGAGCCTGAACCTCCATCCACAGGAACTCCTGTATCCTGTAAGAGGGAAGCCCTGGGCGGGTTTACAAGTCATATAAAATTGCTCACTGAGGGAAACAATCTGCCGACTTAATTCTCTGCAGGATTTCACAAGTCCCTCCAGTCATCTGTTTCTGCTGTGTACATTCACATACATCATCAAGCTGACAATTTAGAAACTAGACCAGATGGATATATAACCCAAAACAGTGTTGTTTGTTAAATCTAAAAGCTAATAATCAAAATAATTTCCTTTATTAAACTCCGTGGGAGAAAGGGACAAATATAGTTGATGTATTACACGTATTTACCAGGAGTGCACGACAGGACAATACAGACTGAGGTTATTTTCACCAGGCTCCTCCAGAGAAAAATGTTGATAGCAGAAACGTTCTTCCTATAAAAAGCAAATTATTGCAGGACAAAGAAAGCAGGAAAGGGCATCCTAAATGCTTTCCTTGAGTAGATAAGGCATGTTATTCTTTTTTCCCCAGAGGAAAATAATTACATTCTCTGAAAGGACTGGCAACTTCAAGTTATTTTTAAACAAAGAGCAGTTCTTTTTCTAACACCAGCGCTAACTTGTTTTAGGAAAGAATGGGTGAGACCAGATCAACAAAGTCAGCTTCACCTTTCACCAGACACTTAATGCCGACCCAGCTGGAAAACAGCCTGGGCTATTTGAGGCTGAAGATTCACAAATTATACTCACTGCTCTCCCTCTTCTGGCTCTGCAATTCCTCACATCTTTAGATACAGGACAAAAAAAAATTATCAATATATACTTCCTGGGTTTTCCAACCTAAAGCCTTACAATAAAATCATTTAACTGAAGTTCATATGAAAACACTCCAAGTCTAACAACAGAAAAAATACTTGTACAAGCAAATTAGAGAAACAGAGTCCTCAAGAAATACCTGGGAAATGGTTTCCTAAATATCAAAAGGGGATTTACAAAAGCCTGTAGCTATTTGCTCAACACACAAAACTCATATTTTTATAGATCAGCTATTCTGGAGGAGGTCACTGAACCAGAACACAGTCATAATCCTTTAGTGACACTCTGATACATAACGCAAACAAACCTCCGTTCGCAAGTTCTAATTGCGAGGCAGAACGCACACGCTCTGCAAAGCAGGAATTAAAGCCATCCCAGTAAATGAAGTTATTGGACAGCCTCCTGGGCACTTCTCCCGTGGTGTGAATTAGAGAAAAAGAAGGAAAAAGTGCACAGAAGGTACCTGTTCTTATTCTGAAAGGAATTAGCATCTGAATTGCAAAAAAACCCAAGAGAAAGTTTGCCCAAATATCATTTAACTTTCTGTTGTATATTCCCAATACTCTACAGTTATTATTTTAAGAGGTTATCACAGAAATACTCCTATTCACACACTTTTCACAATCCGAGCCTTCATTGATGGAGTTTACAAAAATGTCTTTTCCCAGCATAGATATTAAAAGGCTTGTTTATGGAGTAGATCTTCTGAAATACATGCTCAACCAGAAACCCTTAAAAGTAAATAGACTGAAATGCTGGCACATTATTACTGGCTCATTAGGAAGCAAATTAGTTGTTTTTCTCTTTGTTTAGCAATACTCAACAGGTACTTATTTTGACACCGTTTTAATGTGAAAACATATTAAATTAACATGTTCCGTGGCTACGGGAAAGATTTACTGGAGAAAGGCCAATCCAGCAACCTCACAACAAAAATGGTAATTTCTAAATTAAAGTAATATACTTTAAATTACATAAGATATTTCTCTACACGTGCTTCTTGCCAACCCAGTCAATCTGACAAAAGCTGATACTTTTTACCCTTCTACTTCATATTGCAATATACCTTAAATACATTTTTTTTATTAAAATACCAAAACAAAATTAATACAAATGGTATCCATGACAAAAAAGCACAACTGGAGTTGACCTGCTCCTCTGTGTATGCAACCAAATAATGAAAATTGTGTATACAAAGATAAACAATAACCTTTGTTATTTCTCTTCACTATGAATAGAACACAAGTCCTATTAATAAACAGTCAGCCTAAATTAGGATTAACATAATATTTATTTAGTTCAGACTTTTGGCCTTTAGTTTATATCAGTTTAGATGCAAATCAAAGAAGTGCTATAATGGTAAATAAAACAATGAAGTAGTAAAAATAGCATGATGAATGATTAAAATATATTGTTCTAGCTGGGAGTCAACAGGGCAAGTGCTTCATAAAAATTACGTTTTCCTTTGACAAAATCAGTACAATACTTGCTGGTACAAGCAATAAAAAAAAATCTCCCATAAAACACTTCCGACTTCGCTTTCCATTTTAATGGCTGGAGGCAAAATTCAGAATACATTTGTCAAGTTGATATTATCAACACAACAGGGGCATGCCTGACTTGTTCTACATTTGTTCTAAAAGTTCACTTTTAGAGGCCATCAGCCAAGAAAGGAGAACACAGGAAGCTGAAATCATTCATACAGGTAAGACACAGAAATATACCTTCAAATATTGAAGAGAAGTTTCAGTAAATATTATCACATATTACTCTGGAAGGCATCAATCACATTCAGTTTAACATTAAAGACCAACCAATCTGAAAATTAAAGGTGATTCGCACTCTCTTTGCTCAGTTTAATGAGACATTGTAGTCTGATCTGTGACAACTCTGCCAACATCTTTAACTTTTTTCCTGACATCCAAAATTGATTTCAAAGACAGACACTTGAGAAGGCAAGAATACTACAGAGAAGGACATAAGAAAAGCATTGTAAAAGAGAAAATCAAATGTATAGTCCTATTTTTTCCCCTTCCCCACCACCCAGTACTTAAAAATCATCTGCATTATTAAATAACTTAATGAAAATTCCATGAAATATTCTTAATCATAATGTATTTTGTGCCTTTGAAATGAATACCAAATATATTAAAAACAAGTCTTTGCTGTTATACATTGTTCATGTTATATTTTTGTTCGATTTAATTATACCTGGACAAGGTTTTTTCACATACTTAGTGAAAGCCTATTCTTTCATCAAAATACATGCCCTTATGCATAGATTTTTTCATTTCAGTTTCTTAGATTTCTTTTTTTCCCCGAATGAAATTTACAGAGAGAACAAATGTATTATAATGATTAAGAAAACAATTTCTTGAATTTTGTAATTCTATAATTTGCCCATAGATTGAATGGTTAGTTGACCTAACTGATCAAAAAAATATTCACAGAATTATTTAAATGTCGAAAAAAAGCACCCAACTCCTTATTAAACACACAGTGTGCAAAAAAAGCAATGAAACCCATGCATTGAGGCTGTACATTAAGACCCACTACACAAGTCTATCGCTGTAACAGAAATTACCGTATCATCTAAGGGATTTCCAGGATAACAGAACGGGTTTGGGCTGCTTATTTTTAATGAGGGCACAATGATATTAGGGCAAGAAGCCCCACTTTGGCACCAATACAATGCTTGTAAGAGAGGGATTTCAACAGCTGCCCTGTACAGATGGTTGCTTTTACTTACAAAGCTTTGAACTGAAGAAAGATTAAATCTATGGATGAGGGACCTTTACCTTGCTGCTTTGCTTGCATAGTTGGCAGAGGAAAAAATAGCAAAGGTAGATTATAATAAATGTCTTGTTTATATTATGCACACAGTATTTCTTAAATGTACAAAACACAGTGTTTATTTGATTTTAGCAGCACGTGGTTTCCACTGAGCACCCTGGAATTCTTCTGAAAAGAATTTCATCTTTCCTGAATTCCCGTCAGCATATTGAGTATTTAAAAAATGGAAAAACCAAATACAAATTACACAGAGGAAAAGAATCTTGAGTCAAAATCAGAAGTAACAAGTATAAAAGCAGAATGGCACACATTGCATGACTAATGGTACATGTTTTTGTTCCAAGGTAATTAATCCTATTTTTCATTGCAAGTTGATAGAGTCATTGCTGGGAAAAATGCTGGTTTTCTTTAAAACAAGGCATAATAGTGAAGGATTTGGTTTGCTGTGTTGACATAACCTTAGCAAACAGCAATAAACACTATTCAGTGAAAACGTATTTGTATCAAGTTCACAAAACTCGGAAACTCCTGTGAATTTCTGACCTGAGGTTTCCTTTGAGAAAGCCAGTGAGAAAGAGAAAGTCTATTCACCAGACTTTTTAAAGATCTCAGTGAATTCCTTGGTTTACTACAAGTGTTTACTGCGAATCGTTGTCTGATAACAGCTGTTCACGTCACAAGAATATCCGCATCAGTAGCGGAAGGTTTTTTGAGCCTTAAAATTGGATATCAATACACCAGATAAAGAAACTACAAAATCCATGGCAGTTATCGCACGACTTCCAGCTTTTTACTTCTGAGTGCTTCTAGTGCACACCAAGGTTCAAAGGAAATATTAATTAATTCTATTCTGGCAGTTATATACTATTTGGAAGCCAAAATGGAAGGAAACTGTGGATTTCTAAGGCAAAAAATTATTTTAAATTGTACAAGGGAATTTGAGAGCTCTACATTTCTCAAGGGATTTAAAACCAAAACTGATGATCTGATTTTATCGATGACATTTATAAGAAGAATACTTTTTTATAAAGAGAAGGGAAATTATAAAATGCTACCAAAGCACAAAAAACCAAAATTCTGGAAGTCAAGCTATTTGTGTATTCTTTGGAATTATAAACTTTGGATTTTGGAAATGTGAGGAGTTATGGTTACATCTTTTCGTGTATCCTGTAGAACACAAACCTCAACAGATCACCCTTCTCCTCCCCTTCCTCTCTCAGGAGAACACAACTTATTTCAGGATGCACTGACTGCGAATGCTGTTGCTTAAAGTCTCCCATACTGATAGAATTCGTAAATCAGAATTAAGAAACCATTCAAATCCACATTTTCTCCTCATTGTTCAGAGAAAAAATGCCGCATCAGTGGTTCCACATTTTCCTTCTGATCTATTCAACTCCAACCTCTTTTTTGTAATGCCACTGTGCCTTCAGACACCAATTTCCATTGATAAAGCTATGGGATGTACCAAATAACTGCACACGCTTCATCTACTGAGCATCAACCACCTGGGAACAGATGTCCACTTCACATTTCACTGCTTACTGAATGCTTCTAAAAGTGAACTAAGAGACAGGGAAGGTACCAGACGTCTTACAGACCAAAATAAAAATACCCACAGCAACTACACAAATAAAAGGAGCAATCTCCTCTTTTATTCTGTAGGTGTCATTAGGGATAAGAATAATAAACTATTTATGTTGCACACTTCTAATAAACAGTGTTGGATCATTAATGAAAATAAGCTTCATGAGCTCAAAATAAATCTTTGTGTACACATTATTTTAAACCATCGTAATTTATCTAAATCGATGCAGGTTTTCATTTTTAATGGAAATAATGGGTTTGCCATATATTTCTCTATGCAAAAAGACTTGAGCTATTCATTCTTGTTCAAGCTTTCAAAAAAAAAAAAATTTACCCTCAAGCACAGATCAGCATAAACCATTTCAGCTCAAAACTCCAGCAATTAAGCAAAAGTTTTCCACAGTCAAATATGCCCTATAAAATGTAAACATACGTAGGCAAAAAAAAGTGGAGTAGCTACGCCATGATAATAATATAGGTTTATGTAACAAGATGCATATTTAATATCATTCTTCTTAACACTTGCTCCCTGTCCCTCTCACGGATATGATGATTAGAAGTTACATACATCTATATGTGTGTGTGTATATGTATATATATATAGACACACATATCTCAATGGAAATATTATGAATCCATTTCTCATCAAGGGTTGAAATTACACAGGAATTCATAGAAAAATAAATCAGTCTGGATCAACAGAGTCCACAGCAAGTACTGCCATTGCTTGAAAGAAATAGGTAGTAAAACAAAAGATGCCTCAAAGCTCCCTGTGCTTTGGAGAACTGATGGGGAAGCTGCAGGAAACCCAGCTCCATCAATTTAAACTGCAAAGAAAGAGGAGATCAGCAGAGACACTGTGTACATTTAACACAAGAAAGACACAGAGAGGGGGGTGACGAGGAAATATGCTGGGTGAAATCAGGTTAGCTCAAGATCAGTGGAGAGATTGAAAACAGAGAAGGAGAAGGATCAGAAGCAGACTGTGTCCCAAAGGAGGACTCATCTCCGAGAAGAAAAAAAGATCACAAAGTGAAACTTGAATTGTTAAAGGAAAATTGGCTCAAATACTGAAAATACTCCAAAATAATAATGAGCGTCATTGTAAATTTTCACAAGAATTTTAATTCTGTCTTTAATTCTCCTATTATACAAAATACACAAGACAATTTCTTTTTGCTTTAACCTGAGACCCAGAACTTTCCATGGAAATTCCAAAACCCCAATGGGATCACTGGTTCAACTACATTCTTCATAATGTCTCTGGTTTTAAAAACGGTGAAAACCACTAGGTCTTTAAATTCAGAAAGAAATAAGCATGTATGAAACAGAAAATGGATTTATTTTCCCTTTTTCCTGCATCTGCTACAGCCCTGGAAGCTGCTATGACCATTCCTTTCTCCCTAGTACCCACCTTCAAATCCACCCTTGAAGACAGAATTTCCCAAGTGACTATAATTGTTTCCAAATTAAGAGCCACAAACTGTACTGATATAAAAAGTTCATTTCTTTAACCCCACTTGAAAAGCTAACTTTCCTCCCTCTTATCTCTCCTTGCCACCCAAATAATAGATGACAGTCATCTGGTTTATGTTAGACTATCATTCCCAGATCTCTCCTGCTGATTCATTCTCAGCTTTCACAGCACAGGCACGAGTTGTCAGGAAGAGCTATGCTGGCTTCATTTCCCATATGGAATCCAACAGCTGCAGTTCCTTCATTAGAGTGAGCAAAAATTCCTGATACAAATTTAAAAGAGCAAACCAACGCAGTGACAAACACATCCTCCAGCATCTCAAGTACAACACCGAAAAGTATTGTAAAGTAAGGACATTGTTCTGTCAGCCAGGGAATTAATAAAGTCCAATTATCTAGGGACATGCTTGTGTCTACAAAATCCCTCCATTTTCAAATTCCAGTAACCCCAAAGTCGTCCCAGTCATTCATGACTCCCTGAGTACCATCAGACCAGTCCCCCACACAACACCAGGTTCCCTCCACATCCCTCTGCCTTCCTTCTAGAATCCAATCTACCCTTGGCTTCTGTCACCCCCCAGTCCCTCCCACAGATGCTCAGGCAGCCATGGAAATCATAAGATACAGCACAAAGATCCCACTTGCAGTTAGGCCAACTGTCTGGTGAGCCAGTAAGTCAACTACAAAAGATAATTGCTGATATTATTTAATGGAAGCAGTAAATTAGGTTCAGCTACCAATTTTCAGGAACTTATGGAAAATTAAAATTGAAGCTTCTACCTTAAACAAATGAGAATCAAATTATTTTCCCGTCTCTAGGTTCTTCTTAAACAAACCCAATTATTTAACTAAAATTTATTAACTGAACTATCAGCTTTAACAGTCCTTTCAAATTAGCTACTATGAAAACTTTTATCCTTTAAATAACCAACTTTCTGCTAGTAACATTTAAACAGAGTCTGTAATACTTCACAAGTGATATTGATGATTTAATGGTTTAATATAGCAGCATGGAATTCTTTTCACAGTTTGGATTTTGTTGCTCCATAAAAACATGTACTTTAACCCAAGATTTCAGAAGTTTAACTATTATCAAAATAATGAGAAAATCTAATACAGTATTATTTAGCTTCAAAGGGGAAACTGCCTTGAATAAAGAAGCTTATTAAAAGGGCCATAAAGGTTAAACAGGAGGATAGAGAAGGCTCATAAGAAAAGATTCTTCAAAACATTGAACTCCAAATGACAGAAAGAAAAATAGAACACAAATCCTTGTGTGGTAAACATAAAAAAATACAGTGAGGGGATGCCACCCACCCCCAGCCCCCCCATTTTTAATCCAAATCCAACCACA
>JAOXNG010000057.1:3454528-3465279 GCA_028566535.1 Scolopax minor | reverse complement strand
TCAGAGGAAACACCGTGTGGGAAGAAGATGAGAAAACTGGATTTGTTGTACCATCTGAAGAGCAGATGGGATGTGGTTGCCTTCCTCAGCTTCCCAAAAGCAACTACCTTAAAAAAAAGGCTTTTGCCTGTGCTACAAGCACTGGCTAAAACACTTAAAAAATTCCTGAAAGAGTCAGATGTGCTGACACAGTGAAATTAAAAAGAATATATATTGTTAACTTCAATATCATAAAGCAGCTATGCCTTAACCTTTTGAACAGTCACTCCCAGAACAGCAGCTGAATTAATGCTTCGGAGTCTATATTACCTAATAAGTGCAAAACGCATACGTAAACATTTTGTGTGTGCTTTCAGCAGCCACAAAGGTTAATAAACTTGATCTTCAGTGGGATCATTAATAAACAGGGCTTTCTCTCCAAGTGGAGAAGGTTCTCCAGTTCCTGTCCAAAAATTCATGTGATATTTATCTTTTTGTAAAAGAAAAACTAACAATTCTATTTCAGTACTGATAGATTTATTTGCCACCAAAGGAAATAAAAGAAGAAGAATAGGAGACTAAATGTATTCAAAACCCCAACATAATTTTTTCCAGGCTTTTTGGCTCCATTTAGTAAGTGTGATGGGAAGAAGTAGAACTCATATTAATAGCACAGAAAGCAGAAGGCCCCTTGAAAAAACACTGGACAGAGTTAATTACTGAAAATAGAAAATGTCCAGTTGTTTATTGATTATACTATTGTACTTAAGAACACTCTTACATATAAAGTGCCAGTCTGGGAAAGTGATATTGATCTTAGTTTGATAATTACAACCAGAATAGCCTCTTCGTAATGCAAAGCTTTATTCAATAAAATATTTACCATAAAGTTCTGTGGGCTATCCAGTACAATCAATTACCTACCACCCATGATTTCTTATAGCAGCAAAACATCAGCATGGACATTTGAACAAGTCTGGTGGCTCTTTTTGTTTGTTTAGGTTTTGGTTTGTCATCTTTTCTTGGCAGGGGTGGAGTTTATTCTTTGGGGAGAAAATCTTTTTATTTGCTTTAATAACTGAAAGCGTGAATGCTGAAAAAAACGTAGAGGATACCAAAATACCAGTCATTTTCCTCATCACAGCAGAGCACAATTACCTGTTCCAAGCTTCCTACCTTCTTTCAGTAAATATATCAGCCTCAAAAATGGGATAGGTTCCCAAATTCTTTTGAGATTAAAAGGTAAAATTAACATATTATATATTTATTACTTTTCCAGTAGCCTACATTACATTGCCTTTGAATAATAGTCCACTCAGAACCATGGTTTAGGTATATGAAAACAAGAGAAGTACAGATACAAGCACAGGTAATCAAGCATGTAATTTTATAGATATCTATTCCTATTACAAAGTACTTTTTCTTAAAGAACAGCTGCTAATCTAATAAGAATGCACTAAAAAAAGAACAATTCATAATTCAATCATACACTACCTTTTTCTAACGATCATTTGCTTTATCATTACCTGTAATTAGAGATGACTTTCAAACAAATTAAATAAATCTGTAGCCACTTAATGAAAAATAGTCTGAGAACATTTCTCAGTCTCTATTTCTCAGCAAGGAGGGTCAGCAGCCATTAGAATCCCAAATCTGAAAGGCAACAGAAGAGTATTCGGGCTAAGAAAGAATATTTTCTTGTTATCTAGCATGCTGACAATGAAATGAAAATATATTCAGTATATTAATTCTCACTCCAAATTGAAAATAAGTTTAAACTAATGTATTCTAAGATAAGCTTTTCCACTCTAGGATGGATGCACAGGTCCAAATAATCATTTCTTAGATACTATTTGTCAGCATTCAGACAAGGTCAGTTACCATGAATCCTTTTGGCAATAAAATATAACAAGTCTTTTCACTCAAGAATAAATGTCTATATTAAATATGTATTCTCTATATACAATATAATTAATGTACAATGCCTTGTGAAAACATAAAAATGCTGACATATTTATTCCAAAAACAAATATATATTGTTTTAAGAAGCTAAAACTTTTTTTTTTTTCCCCTTCTCCTTAAATCACTTTACTCCTCTATCAGGGAAAAGTAATGCTGCCAAAATAAAGCAAAGAAAGCACTGAGAGCATTTGTACCGTGCTGGCCTGGTCTGCTCCACTAGAAAAAAATCCAGCTGCATCTTTGAAAAAACACACACCGGAGTCAAACACTCTCCTGAAAATTACACCAAGCAAAGAACCAGAGCTTCGTCACTCCCCAAAAGCCTATTCTAGGCATTGTTAAAATTGAAACTTTAAATCTTTAAAACAGGCAATATTATGAAGTCTGTCACTTGCTGTCACCATAGGAGTAATTTCAACTTTTACTAGAACATTCTTGGCACCCTGAGTTCTACCTGCAGGAAAAATAAATATAATTTGTGACAGAAACTAATATTTGTAAGTCAAAACCATTTTTCCAAGGCAGTTGTGTGAAGTAATATTAGTATGTTTTATTTTATAATATACATCATCTGGTAAAGATCAAATTGGTGTGGCATATGAAGTTTCTCACATCTTTTACATTTATTCAGTATATTGACTATTTGCCTGATTTATGTTCTAAGATGAAATGTTGGTGATGGCTACGTAGAAATCTTTATCTGTGGTACAAGAAAATCTCTCAGCTGTAATAGTTCTATTCAATGCTCTCTGCAAATAAACGTTTACAGGTAGAAATGGGAAACTATTAATCTACAAATTAGAAATGCTCACCAACCATTTCATAGAAAAGTGGCACAATACTATTCACCTCTGATTTATTTCATAAATGGCAATGAGAATCCTTCAAGAGGAGATCTGAGCATCATTTTTACGCCACCAACAGAATCAAAAGCTACTTAGAGAAGCATTTACCTTTCCAAGATCTTTATATATTCCAATGTATTACATTACTTCAAAATGTAACACATTACTTCAAAAATTATTAGGAATCTTGCATTTAACAAGCCTTTTGCACTTGAATTAGTACTTTTAAAATCACACAGCAAAGTTCAGAAGAAACCATAGTACAGTAGCACCCCAGTGTTGTATTCCTATTCATTAAATGCCCACTTAACGAGAAACCAACCCGAATTTGTAACCTGTCCGTAGGTTATTTCACTGTTGACAAGAACCCAGCCAGGATTTTCAAATATTTGTGCCCAAGCTCAAGGAACCGTATCAAAATATACCTCCACTCCTCCAAATACTTATGGAAGTATTTTGATTATCTAAGAGCGATCATCTTGAAGTGAAGTACGTACCTAAGATGAGGAAATGCAAAAGTGGTGATGGCTGGGATTTCAGTTCAGCACTTCAGTCAAGGTGAATTCTCAGTGCGCAGCATCTTTAAAATCCAGTCACTTGCTCAGGCAACTATATCTTTATTTCAGTCTTAAAATTAGACACACATATATTTATATGAACATTATAGTTTCTCTCTGCAATTTTTGCTTCTAAGAAGCTGCAGAGTCAAAATTTTAAAAGTGCTGCCCCTCTTACATCTGTTATAACAGCCCTGTATTTTACACAAAAAAAAGATTTGCTGTATTTTGTTTCCATGTGTTCATAAATTATTGTAGAAAAGATGAGCAGCAGTACCCCTCTAAGACAGTAAACCAACCAAATTCTTATTTCTTAAAATGACTACTCTTTACAAAAAAATAAATTTTAAAAAAAAAAAAAGGTGAAAAGAGAGAGAGCACACACTCTGCAGAATATTCTGTTGGAAACCAAAAGACACACAGATTCTTACCACATCTTCAAGCAGAAGACAGAAGGCAGAACATCTCTATCTTTCTTTTCAGTTTCAATGGAGGAGGATTTTTTTACCCTTTAATAATATCCTCAGAACAGCTGCAAGGTTTGTCTTATGAGAAGGACACAGAAGCAAGCTCACACTCCATGTGAAGCTACTAGTCCAGTGCCAGGTACCCTGGGTTGGCACCAGTTTGTGGGAAGGGAGAAGGGCACAGGCTCCCAGTCTCCCCACTGCTCTAAGAGTAGTGGCAGATAAGGCTTATGTTCTCAGTAGCTTTATACTGGAGGCTCCAGGTAGTACAGCAGCACACGAGACAGAAAAGTTCAGTACCTATGGAGAAGTTTCACCACACCCTTCTGGTGCTGGGCCAAGAGATATAAAAAGACACAATTAGCATCCGAAATCATCCTTTCAATCTCACAGCCAAACATACCAAGCGACCTGTCTGCTTTCTCAGTAGCAGCCTGGTATCAACCTTTGCAAAAGCAGCACAGTCCAGAAACAGCACTTAACCCAGCTGCTTCCTTGCCAATGCTTGTGCCAACAGAAAGGTGTAAGGGGGTTCAGACAGAGAATGGAAAATTCTTTGTGAGGAACACAAGCAGACAACAACTTCCACAGCTTCTTTTTGTCCAAAAGTTTTTGGAAAAGTCTAAAAACTCTTGCCTGGGGTGTTATTGCTTTTGGGGCTCAAATGACTCTTCTCTAATGGCATTAGCAGGGATCTTCACAAGATAATGGTATATTCTTGCATTAGACAAAACCATCGAGATCAAAGTTCATAGGTCATTAATTCCAGCAGATGTCTATCTTTCCAGTTTAGTGGATCTAGTTTAGAACTACCGTTTTAGAAGTTTGAGTTTGCCATGTGTATTGTACTCTGTGTTTGCACTAATGTGAACCTTTTAGTCCCATGCTGCGTAGGATACCAATGATCAGCTTACACAACTGTATCAAGCCTCAGTATTCTGGCCATAGTAAGGAGAGACTGGAAACTTGAAAAAAAGAAAAGGTGACAGAGAAGCCTGACTGAGAAGAAAGATAAGAGAGGCACCATGGTGATCATCTTTGAAACCCCTACAATCAATCAAAAAAAAAATTAATTGTCTGTAGTAAAAATGCTAGTTGAGCTGTTGCTTCTTCTATGTATGTTTGGATTACACATCAAAAGTCTGTAGGAAATGGTTTACCTGCTGCTGCCATGGACTCCACAGTAAGTTTCTGGAGTTTTATGGAACAGACTTAGCTGGTGCATTGAACTTAGTCTTGTTATTTGAATGCATCGCAGTACACTGTAATCTGTCTGTTTTCCAATGTATTAGATTAACATTTATCTCTTTAAGCACACAGCTTATCTGTCAAAAAAATCCTCTACAGTGTCTGGAGCTGTGTCTCCAAACAGAGTGTCCTAGTTCCACTCAGGCTGTTATTTACTGTCCCAATTTTCTTCACTTTGATAAAGAAGAAAACTATTCAGTTCTGACAAGTTGATTAACAACAATCGGCATTATTTTCAGAAAAACAGATCAGCCATTCCCAGAAAAACTGCAAAACTATTCTCATCTATTTTTGACATGGCAGAAATGTACATCTATTACAAATATGAATGGCAGTGATAAAGTCATAGCAGAATTAAAGTGGGGCTACTTGTGTAAGAATTACGCCTTCTAGCAAGTATTTCCACCCTCCAAACATGTGACATGACCCCAAAATTGTACTTTGAAAGATGAAGTATTTTCTACACATTCTAAAGCTTTCATTTTAAAATAAATCTTTCTAACCTTATAACTGGAAAAATAATCTCCAAAAACTAGGTTGAAGCTGTTTTGCTGTATTAGCAAGAGTGAAAAAAAAGTGCATTTGTCTTTGCCTTTCCTATTTCCATTCTCTTCTACCATAATAATGTGCAGCACAAGTCAACCAATCTCAGGAACCACGCTTGTTCTCATCTACTTACCTGGGTTTCGTTTTATTGCTGCACTGTGAATTACTGGGTCAATTTTGACTTCTACACTCCCATACAATTCCACTGCTTTTTCAATTAATCCTAGAACAGGATTCAAAAGATGCGCTGCTTCACAATAAATCTATTTCAAAAGGGTACAGCCCTGTACTCTCCTCTGTGGTTCTAGCTAGCTAGCTGATAAAT
This sequence comes from Scolopax minor, assembly GCA_028566535.1. Classification (NCBI taxonomy): domain Eukaryota; kingdom Metazoa; phylum Chordata; class Aves; order Charadriiformes; family Scolopacidae; genus Scolopax; species Scolopax minor. The sequence continues at coordinate 3,459,350 of JAOXNG010000057.1, read as the reverse complement.
AAGGAGTTTCTCCATCCAAAAAATGGGTATTAAAGATCAAAAGAAACTGTATCTCAACTCCTGAACTTGTTAACAGACATAATGAACCACCCACACATGTGTGGTTACAATATTTGAATATATATTTTTGAAAACTTTAATGATGTAATATTTTATTATTAATATTAAATTGCTATATATTATTACTAGATTAGGGCTGCTGTTGTTGAAAAAGTAGAATACTATTAATAATAAACTGAGGAATATGCAGCCTATTATTTTTGTTTATGAAACTAAATTTATATTATATCATAAATGTGGGCTATTGCTATCAACCTATATTATGCTATAACGTGTGTGAAGGTTAATGAATTCTTATTTACCATGGCATTCCTGGCTCTGGGTGGAAAAAACCACAGGATTCTGTGACAGAAAAAAAAAAATAAATAAAATCTGCAGGTAGCTCCAGACAGGGGGAGCAGATTGAAATAGGCTCTAACTTCCTGTATCATCTGGTTTAATAACATTTTCTGCTGCATCATGAATAACTGGGTAAGTCTTGACTGTCACGATTACATACATAATGTTCTTCTCTGAAGATCATTCCAAGAAATTCTGTATTAATTACAGTATAATATTTGATTACAAAATTTTCAACTTTGTCCCTGTTACTCAGCAGGAGATTACTTTCTTTAACAGAAAACACTTTCTTTTTTACCACTTGTAAGTGGAGTCATAGAATACATGGCACACATTCAAAAATTTCTGTAAAGTGATAGACAGGGGTTAGATCTGATGAGCGTTAGAAGTTACTCAGTAACTTCTCAGTAACCAAATGAGATGCCTTAAGTTTTAAGAACAAGCAACATAAGCTTATTAATATGCTAAAAAGTTTCCTTTGGCACACAGATCTATTTCTGCATCCAAACCCAAAGAACAGAACTTAAGGCAGTACCACTATATTTACATTCTACTGTTTTCTGCAAGGATAGTTTTTTAACTCTGAGGAGCTGGTTGCCCAGAATACTTCTCTGGCAAGAGAGAAACCATTTGAGGGCATTACAAAACAGATGACCAAAGGACTCCATTAAGTACTTGGCAATTAACAACGGTGCTGCCCACAGATGTCATTGAGAAGTGAAACCCACCCCCGTTCCAGACCAGCACATTCTAGATTCAAAAAGTTTTCCTTAAAAGTGTCTTATATTCTGAATGCCTCTTATATCCCTGTTTGTATTCAGAACACTCAACACATACCACTATGGTAATTTAAAGCAATATTATGCAGGTTATCTTTTAGATTATTATGATTAAATATAAATAGGTCAGTTCTACTCTGCTTCTTTCTAATAGAAATTTTGGAAGCCAATTTTTATTTGATTATATATAGAAGTCACATCTTCAAACATCAAGACGCACTATGAATATCAGTGTCATAAATAGGACTCAAAAATTCAAGGATAAAAATGAAAAGCTAGTACATGAATTTGTGCTGAAAAGGTGGAATCGTATGCAATCCTAAACCACAACAGAAAGAATTTGGCTTACCATAGCCCTTTGTCCACATTAAAAAGTCACCAAATAATACAACCTTGCTGGTAAACTGGGCTTTTAAATATAATTCTAAAATATTCCAGTTGGGGATAAATAGAAACGATACAGCACTGGAGCTGTGACATTTTAAGAAAGTTACAACACTAAACTGAGTACGAAGAGCACTTGCTATACCTGTCCTTAACCTTGTGTTGGTGTTCACCATAATCCCATTACACCTTAGATGTCACAATCAACACCTTATTCTATAAATAAGTTATATCATTAATTTGACTAAGAGTTCCTATTTTCTTATTTTCACATCCGCCAAAGCACTTACAAAGAATTCCTTTTTTTTTTTCCTCAAAGGAGTAGTCACAATACATGTGACAAGATTTATCTTTTAGAGCTTCTATGAGAGTAACCGTGAAAGGACAATATAACAGACTTAAGCCTGCATTTAAAAAAAAAACAACAAACAATTAAAACAAATTCATTTCTAAATGAAATCACACTGCTCTGTAAAACAAGAAGTAAAACCTCTTCAGTATTCATAGCACGCTTCCACTAGGGCTTTCACTAAGTGAGAAATTTTTTTCTTTAAAACAAATCCAAAAATATTTGCTGAATTTCTTAACATGAAAGTCAAAGTACACCAATATAAACCAGCTCCGGTTCAGAGATGTCAAAAACCCTTCCACAGCCTCGAGGCACAAATATTGTACTTACTACTTCAAACATAAATGTAGACTATCTGGTCTTACCAATAACAAATTGGAACAATCTTGAAACACAAGTATTTGATGTAAAATAAAAGTAGTTACATTAAGTGTAATAAAATTACTAAATAACATTGAGGAAGCCCACCTCTCCTTACAATTAATTGCCTTGCTTTCTGTATTAACACTAAAAAACATTGAGGTTGTGGGGTTTTTTAATAAAGGCAAGTTCTACAAATGATAAAATGTATTTTTTTTGCCAGTAATAATAATTTCTCTCATCTAAATCCAATACAAATAAAAAACTAATACCACATTACTGACTTAATAAAGGGAAAGTTTTTAATTTAAATTCCCCTTCATTTGCTTGCAAAACCAGAGCTGAAATTTCTTGCTAAATGAACCACCTTTTTTTTTTTTTTTCATGTGTCTTGTGGTCTGCACTGAGAATGTACAGAAATATGAGAAATATTATTCAAATTGACAAAAAAAAAAGCCAAAGAAAGAGAATTTTGCATTATTAGCATTATGCATGTAACCTTTTAGTACCACTGGAGTTTTCCTTTTACTCTTGTTCTTTTCCATCTATATAAATATATATATATATATATGTTTCTTTTCCTACTGGAAATCTAAAATGCTAGATCTCAATATGACATCTTTTAAAGAGATGTACTAGTAAGAGAACATTCTTTTGAGAAAAAGCAAATTACAAATGGGTAAATTGACTTTATTACAAGCAACCCGTTGCAAAACCAATTTCCATAAACAAAAAGGAAATTTGAAGCATCACGAATAAAATAAATTGAAATAAAACCAAAAAAGTTCTAGGTCAGAGATCTCCATTCTTTCAATGGGAAGTGTTAAAGGACATTGCCTGGAATTAGTAATGAGCCACAGACTGTAAACTGCTGGCAATGTTTGTGGCAGAAGCAAATCAAGACCTGAGATGGGAATTTCTTTCTACAAGAGACAAAAGTCCATCAGAGCAGAAATGGGAACTGGCCCCTGCCTGGAAGGCAGGCAGCTATTACACAACTGTCTATATTTTTTTATTTTATTTTTATTTTTTTAAGCATAAAGACTCTCAAACAAGCATTCTTTGGAAAAATGAAGTGACAATGAGTTATAGCACAGCCAGATCACGCGCAGGATTTCCTTTTGTCTGGCTTCAGCCATCTCCATTGCCATGTTTATCCTCAAATACCAATTTCCTGAACTCTCCTGTTTTCCAGAAAGAAAGAGGATCTGAAGAGAGGACAATATGAGTGAAGTTTTGAAAAAAAAAAATGCCTTACCATGAAACAAAAAGAAGAGATGCAAAAACAAAATAAACCAAAACAATTTTAAAAAGTTTCACAGTATTTATTAGCTTTTTTTTTTAAGAAATGGGCAACATTATGTGTGGAAGATGACAGAAAAATCAAGTAGCAATGGAATGCAGAACTCCTGGCTCTGCAAGAAGAGAAGCATATGCTTTAGCAGAACATCTTGTAGTGGTTAGAGAGAAAAAGGATCAAAGATCATGCATCAGAACTCTCAGATTCCTGGAGATGATGTTCTTCTACTCAGTAGATCATGGATGATTTGAGTACCCAAGCACTCCAGCGCTGCTAGAGGAGGCTCAGACCTGCTTCATCTGCTTGGCACGGGCAGTACCTGATCCACATCACAGCGCAGCACTTCAGAGGTAATTTCATTTTTGCCTGAGATTATTAAAGACCATGAAAAATGCATCAGTCTCTTTCCACGAGGACAACTGTAACCATGAGTTTTTAAAATTGTTTTTTAATATCATAGTGTGCTAAATATAACTAGTCAGATTCTCCAGGCTGAGGGGAGGGCACCAAACCAACATGCTGGCCTGGGAAATTTTCTGGCCGCTGCGTGGTCTCACTCACAAGTTTTAGTCTTTCACAGACGACACCGAGCCAGCCATCAGATGGAGTGCAACAGACTTTAAAAACATTATTTCTCACTCTATTAATGATCTTCCTTAATTGCCCAATATACTCTGTGTGAAACCTGCCAGGCTGCAGGTGGGGTTTACACCAATTCTGAAATTCCAGGCAGCTTTTTCTACCTTCACAGCTCCAGAGATTGGATCCAATAAGAGCCCTCCCCCATCATTACATATTACACGTTTCCTTTATTTATAGAGAGGTGAATTGTTTCAGGTTCTTGCTATTTATTCTCATTTAGGCTCTAATTCCATGCTTTAAGAAGAGAATCATGCAACTGGAATGAAATTCACTGGAAAGATAAATACAAACCTAAACAAACACACAAGATTAACTTCCATGACCAAATTATAGCACCCTTCAATACTAAAAGTGAAAATGCAGAATCCCTTAAAGATCTCTCTTAATGAATACCGGAAATGTATTGAGTGTTTTTGAGACTAATTCTATAGTAACTCTATAGAAAACAGATTTTCTAGATACTTATATAGTTTGCCTGTTAATATGTATTCAATCGACTATCATCTGAATTTATCTCATAAGTCAGGTATCATTAACTTTCTGACAATTTCATAGTAGAAAAAATCCAGTCATCTCCTGTCTGAAGTTTTTATCTAAATAATATGGGTT
>JAOXNG010000057.1:3423702-3434722 GCA_028566535.1 Scolopax minor | reverse complement strand
CCAGTTCCACATTCCAGTTTCATTAAGTCTAGCAGTAGAGCCAAGGACTGCATAGCTGATAAGAATCAGTTTTCAGATAGAATTTAAAGTCCTGGCTGATGTTCTGGGTAATTCATTTCGTGATCACCAAGTGTCAACAGGGATTGGCAAATAAGCAACTGTTCACAACTAGATATGACCTGAACCAAAAGTGGATCTGGATCTAGTTCGTAAGACTAAATTGGCATGTTGAGCCAGCATTAACCATGAACTTCAAAACGTTTGGTCTCTATGTGAGATCAGACATGAAGTAAAGGTGTCAGAATCAGACCAGAGTTTAGACTGATCTGGAATATGACAATGAAAGAGACTCAGTGGTGATATCCCAGCAGTTCATTATCAAAGTGAAAAATAACCCCAACCCATCATCACATAGAAAGTGATGAGGTTAAGCTTATGCCAGCACTGCAAACCAACACTTTTACCTGAGCAGTAGCATTTGCTACTGCACGAGACACAACTGTAGGAATATAGGAAAAGATTAAAAAGAGAAAACGCAGGGTCAAGCACTGGCTTGAGCTATTTATTAGTTCAGCAAGTTTTCTTACTTACCTCAGTGAGCTGAAACAAACTATGCAAAGGATTGTTCTGAAACAACCATTTGTTTACTGCCTTGCTCAGAAGAGAAGAGGGGCAGCAGGAGGAGGGGGAGAAACGTTCAAGCTCAGCACAATGTTCAAAAGCAATGCATCAGTTACTGACCATCATATAGCTTAAATCCACGTTCATCTGTTTCTACTTCAGACTCTGGCTGAAAGGGAAAAAATTTCAATATTTTCAAGGCTGCTTTTACAACCACTGTCACAGAGACATATTCTTCAGTTTCAAACATAAGGGTTATACACTTTTGTATCCCTACTGATTATATTTATCTTCAGAATTAAACTGCTGCATACAACTGTTAAAATACAACACTTTATTTAATCTAGAACAACAAATTCTCCAAATCATACTTCTTAAGTTCATTAGAGCTTTACTTAAGAAATAACAAGCTGCTTCACCCTCCCCAACAAACAACTCCAACATCAATGGAAAAGTTGTTTTTCTGTTCCACTATCTATGGGTGTTAACACAGTATCATTAACTTCATTAGCATAATGTATTTTGAAAAATGCATCCAACATACACCCTTATTTTAAAAGGGTATCAAAGATGAGAGAAAACTTGGTGTCCAATATACTTGGTGGTTTTGGACACCGAAAGTTTAATTACCCCAGTGGTCATTTTATTTCTCTTTCTCATGATTTTGACATTATTTTAAGCACTGCCAATTTTAAAAGTTTATCAATAGGAGAACTGAAAAGAGAAGAAATTACACTAAAATCGACTTGAGCCTACTTTTAGGCTTTTTCATGTCTTTCTATGAATACTATTACCTTAAAGAAGTCGTCTTGAGAGATTATATCACAGTTGGGAAGCATTTTCTTAAGCTTTTCTGCCAGCGTTGTTTTCCCTCCATTTGTTACACTGAGACAGAAAACATAGTAAAAACTGCATCAAGACAAAAACCAATCTTTTAAACATATGGCTCATGCACACATTTCACATATAGTGAGACACAAATACACAATCCAAACTCCACCCAAAGTTTATTCGCATTAAATACTACCCACCTCTAGACATTTTCTGGCAGGTTCCAGTAAATCTAGCAGTGCCAAGAAAGAGATTAGAGAGCTGGCACCTGAGATCTCCAACAGAGACTAGAACATTTCTTAAGAGTTACATGCCATAAAATGAGACAATTGTATGTTGTACTTGTAATCTATTTTTAAAAAAAAATCCATTCGGAAATAGAAATGGCATAACTTCATTCTGGAAGGAAGACCAGTCTTAAACTGTGATGGAAATTTAATTTGCGAATACTTACCCTCCAAGGCCAATAACAAATACTTTCATAGTTTGTTTCTTCTTCAGTTCTTCCTTTCCACGGTCAAAAATAGCAGCCAGAGAAAACTCTTCATTCAGCAATAAGGAAAGCAGCTATTGTGTTAAGAAACATTAATTATAGGTAAGATTTCTTTTCGTTGTTTTCTTTTTCTTTTTGCAAAGTTACTGTCTGAACCACACTGAAGAGAACCATGAATCTCCTTTTTCCCCGATCTGAAGAGAAACAGAAAAACCTACCGCCCCAACTCTCTCCCAATTCCAACCAAAGCTTTGTAGGTAACCATCAATTTAGGACCAGTTCTCCACTTTCTTTATTTAAGAACATGCAAGTGTTTCTTCTTAATATTTTAGGATAGATCAAAGAAATCAAAATTGAGAGACTCTTGGGAACAACCATACAGCAAAATAAGGTAAAACCATGGCTTGCAGTAGAGAACACTTGAGAAGAAGCATAAGTCTAGAGCGTAAAGAGTCTACCAAGATAATCTAGAAAGATGCTTGTTCTTTCTTTTAAATACAATATACATAGTAATTCCTAAAAGTGCCAAAATTATTTTTCCTGGTACAAAAAGCTATGCCAACAGAAATTTCTATATACTGCCCTGCCCCAACTTGTTTCACTAGAAAACCCACCTAAACAGCAACAAAATGATTCCTGTATATTTGTAGCAGCAGCGCATAAAAAACATGGTGTAAATCTGAAATGAAAACATACATATATGGTGTTATTCCATCTGACTTTTTATGTTACCGTAAACCAAGGCCAGGGGAGAAAAGCTCAAGTGTAAGCAAGTTGATACAATTTGATCTTAAAAAGGCACTTTCACAGCCAACACGTCTACTGGATATAAAGAGAAAAGCTGATTGAAAACAAGAGAGCAATAGAGAAGGCTACTGGTTACTGCTACCACCACAAGTTAAATCAAATTCAGAGTGTGCTATCGTAACGTGCTGACAAAGAGTTTGCAGAAAGAATTTGTGCAATAAAAAATGAGTGAGTAGGCCAAAAATAATGTCAAGTTGGCTATTTAAATAAATAAATAAAAACAGTCAAACAGCAATGTCCAAAATAAGAAAAGCTTCACTGGCTGTTGAAGTAATTTAAGACTATAAGGTTACCTGAAAATAGAATTATGTTCTATATGTTTGATATTCCATTACATTTCATCCATTTAGTTGTTCCTATATATCCAAGAAAGAATATAATCATAGCCAAAATGCAAACATTTTGACTTGAAATATTTGCTAGCCGAACAAATCTATTAGTATTTATACTGTGTCTTACATTAAACATAAACACACAGTTATAACTAACATAACCAAATAAAATTGGAAATGAGCTGATGGGACTCTTAGAATTCATTCTACTAAAGTAAATTAAAAATATGCAAATTAAAAACGCACAGCAACTGCTGTGGTTACAGGGTAAAAACAATCACTTGTATCTACTTCTAAATAATATACATGTCATATTTTCTGGGGTATTTTTTTTACTGTATTAAAGTAAAGGATCTGAGAAGGTGATTCACCCTCCCTTGGTGCCCTTTTCTCCTCCAATTCCTTGTACTCTAATGGGAGTACTAGACACTGCAGCAAGAGCTGGAAGAATGGGAATGACTGTAGAGCATTTGCACAGTCTCTGAGCTACTCATGACTTCTCCTGCTTCAGCCCACTCTGAAGCTGTGTAAGTAAATCTTCACCTTTGTTTCATTAAGTGGATGCTCCAATTTAAAAAAAAAAAAAAAAGGTAATCAAAGACATAATTTTTTAAAACTTAATTTATGACGGAGAGATAACCAAAAGGATATTAAGGATGCAGCTGTTGCTGATATAACTGCACAGGTGCACCATTCTGTTTAAACTTAGCAAAGGAGGAAAATTTTAAGATTTTACTGATGGTTATGAAGTTCTGACGGCGATTGGTGCCACTCAGAGTAAGAGAAGACCTGGTAAGGAAAAAAAAAATTATTATAGGAGGTACAATCACAAAGATGAGATGCATGCAGGTTCCAAGTGAACCCAAGTCTCAGGAGCCCGTGCTTGCTCACTTTCTTCAAAAATCAGGAATTAAGATTATTCAAGAGGTGTCTGCCCAGTCCCAGGGTTACAATTCACATTGGGGACCTTGGAACCATCCAAAAGCTACAAGACAAACTCCTTTGCTATAAAGCCACCAGAGTATAAGAGGTGTAAAGCATGCACTGCAGAAGAGCTTTAACAATATAGAATGTTTTAATATTCAAATAATTGGCTATATTTCTCATTCTGCCCCTGCTATCTTCAATTAATAGCATGTTACAATTCAGATACTGTTAATTCTTCGTACTATATATACCCTGTTAGTGAGGCCAGCAGAATCCAGATACCAAAAAACCAGCACAATGAAAGGACAGAAAACATAAATGAAACATTAAACCCAGGTACTAGTGAGGTTGACATTTAAACTAACAAACATAATGATAAAACTAGAAAATTCCTTTATATGTTCTTTACTGTTCCTATTTTCTGTAAATAAAACTATAGCTAGATTTTTTAATTTGTCCTTCAAGAAAACTTTATTGCATACATACATAATGTAATTTAAGCTTGCATCCAAATCATTATTTAATTACGCAATAAACCCTCCTCCCTCATACTAACAGTAAATAACATTTATGTAAGATTATTTTGCAATGTTTCCACACCATGTTAATTTTTTTTAGTATTTCAAATTTAGCCCTTTACTGTGAAATAACCTTGAAGTACTAGTTGCAGCTATTTTTTTAAGCTTCATTACAGCTACACTCCTCCTTAGCTATTTGGCTTAAATTTTTTTCCAAACTAACTTAAAGAGAGTACATCAAAGACTTACACTTTCAATTAATTGAATACTGAAACCTAATAAAGCATCAACTTCCTTCTTCATCAACATTTTTTTTTGTTTTAGAAGTCCGGGGTTAAGTTTACATTAGAAATATTTGAAAAGGTAAATAAATAAAAATGAAGGCATGACATGAGTGTCTGAATACAGAAATAACTTATCCATCCTGTGAAGTCTATCTTTCAAAAATCTGAATTAATAAGCAATTGCTCTAGGAGAGATATAAAGAATGGAAATTGAAAAGGCTAATATATGGAATTCTTTTTACTATGCAAGTTGTCTGTCAGTAACGCTGATACCTACTCAAATGAACTGAAACCGAGGAAGCATGACTGCAACACCCCTCAAACCCAACCACTCTCACACTTCTGAAGTTTTGTCTCACCGGGGGAAAAATCCAGATTCCTAGTGTTTTTCAAGCTGTTATTCATTGACCAATATTAATAGATAAGTGGTTAAAGAGACAAAATTAACATATGCATAGAGAAGAACCACAAGTATAAAGTTACTCCTTGTGATGCACAAAGTTATCCCATGATCTCAAAGACATACAGATACTGTCACATAAAATTCAGAGTTATTACTGTAGATTAATAAATGTTCTAAAATAGTCACTCTCTGTTCTCAATAACATTCTACTTTTTTCCTACTACCCTGTCCACACATCTTATGGACACTTTCCCATACAAATATATAACTGCTGTAGACTCATGCGTGGGGAGAGTTAAAGACCATCCATCCTGCTTTGCTTTTCTTTGCGTAAGGTGGGGAGTTCAGAATTCAGACGCCGAGTGCTCTGCAGCTCATTTCCAACCAAAATGAGTGCAATGTTAAAAAACACAAACAAGTGTTATCTCTTTAGTTTTCAACTGCTGTATACAAAACCCTGTTCTGAACCACTAAACTTCGCATCAACCTTTGTCTGAATAATTTTCCTCTCTTATTCTATTTCACAAATAAAGACAAACAATAGCTGCTTATTCTGTCTGCAGTATCTCAGATTTCCTCTTTCTCAACAAAAAATAAATTTCGCTTCTACATCCGTTAGTCAAGACTCTATTATCTAAATAAAAGTGTACCATAACATCCAGATAAGAAAAATGCTTTATTTTCAAACTAGAAAAAATGATAACATTCATTTGAATAGACACAGAATAGCACCTGAAATTTATTTTAAAGTTCAATGAATTTAAAAGAATTAAAATTTTGTTTTTAAATTACTACCCTACAATGAAAAGTTAAATCCTGCAATTCTTAAAATTCTTCTTACAAGATCATGAGTTTTTAAGTCTATTTCCTAAAGTAGTCATTTTTAGGCAACAAACTTCAAACTTGGTAAAGTGTACCAAAAAAATTAATTCAAAACATCAGAAAATAAATTTTCTTACAGTCCATGCACAAATCAGTTTTGCAGCAAGTTACTAATCACTTCTCTTAAATATACATTAGCATCTTAAGGATGCTGCAACTGATACGTACTTGACCTGAGGCAAGTTTGGGTTTTTCATGCTTCATTACCTACACAACCCCCTGTTAAATACCAGCTAATCAGCAGCACTACATTTCTAAACACCGAGTATTTTTGAAAAGGTAAAGTTTGAAAACTCACATTTTCAAAAGATTTTTTTTTGTCTTACATGAAAATTGCAATTGTGCTCTTCTTTTCAAATGGACAGTTGAAGTAGGGGAAGACTGACAGTGATTTCTCTGCCCCTTAGGGGTTAATATTTATATATCTGTCTCTCTTAGTTGGCACAACCCTATTTGAAAGGAAAGAACCATCTGCCCAGCTCTCTGGAATCCAGCCCCGTCTAATAATTCCCATGTTGAAACATAAACATTTCACAAAACCCATGTGCTAAGAAAAGCCATTTACTTTTCTTACAGCTAACATCTAGACTATCAAGCAACACCTTTGAAAGCCATACACAACACTGAAACTTTAATTTGCATGTGAATCTCACCTGTTTACTTTACTTTTCTATTGGGTACTATTTTTAGGAGGTGCAAATTTTGCAATTTGACTCATGAAAAAGAGCAATTACATTAAAAAGACTCGATTAATGCAGTTGTTCCAGTTTTCTTGATTACTGCCAGCACTACTATTAATGCTCCCAAGGAACAAGTGATACAAATACAATATCCTAATAACAATTCTGGTGTGTAAAAATTAATTCATTAGGAAGTTTATAAAGTAACAGTAATAACATATTACAGAGAGATTATCAGAAAACCCTATTATTGGGTAAATAACTTAAAACAATTGGTGTTATTAATTTTTTTTCCAAACATTGCAATTACTGTTCAGACCAATTCAAGAGAGAGTAGAAAATACTAAATTATGTAGATGTTCCTAAACATCTCTAAATAAATGGCTTTATTTTAATTAATTTTTAATCTTCATATTTCAGCTCGAGTTTTAGGGTTTTTGGAGAGAGAGGATGGGAAAAATTGTTTTCTTATGTAGCAGAGAATATTCGGACATAGTGGATCCAAACAACTCCCTTGTTTCTGAAGATCTCAAACGTTAGTTGTACGAAGCCTCGCTGCTCTCAGCTTTAACACTTCACTCTGTTTAAGACTGAACTAAACCTAATTTGTGACCTTTCTTTTTAAAAATCAGCAGCAATGTTTTACAAATTCCAGGAAAAAAAAATAAAAATCCACAGAACCATACAGATTAACTCTCAAACTAACCCCTCCCATAGGCCTGCACTTCAGGCAATTTTTCTGTTGTTTCAATTATCATTAAGGAGGGTACTAATAGCTCCCTCACTTAGCCTGAATGACCAAACCATACCTTATGACTGGAAAGGTTATGAAACTAGGAAAAGGGCTTGCAACTGTGTTTATTAATCTCTGTATTAGTGCTTTAGGGTACCTCATGTAACCTCAGGTAAATTAAGTTTAGAATGAAATAATGATTAAAGTTAATCTTTTTAAGTATCAGAAATCAAAACTTCTATAAAGGGGCTATTTGGCTTGCATACCAGTTCAGGAAACTGTAGATGATCTAGTTAAAGACTATTACAAGATTATTAGTTTTTCTTTTCTGCTTGTTATAGTGAACAGAGTTAGACATGTCTTTTCCTACCAATTCTAAAATCTTTGTATAAAGATTGGACACACCACATATTCTTAGATTCTTGCGTTCAGAAGCTATGACATCATGTGCAGTGTCAGTCAGAGGACACTAAAGTACTTATTAAATCACAGCAAGTTTACATTCTTTCAAAGTGGATGTTGGCTCCAATTAAGGAGAGTATATTGGTGCCCGCTTTGCCCATAGAGTTGGGCAACTCTCCCTGCTTGTTTGCTTCTGGCAGGGAGAGGTAACTGTTGAAATCAGTCAGATACATTTGGAAGAAAGTTATATATACAAAATAACTTCTCCTTGAGCAGAAAAGAAATAGGAAGCAGCAATTTCCTTACACAGTGGCTCCATCTCTCTAACGTAAATTAGCTTCTTTTTCCAAGCAGCTTCCTGCCAGGGATACAGCCATATTGCTTCTACGACCGTTTCCCTCTTGCACCCAGGATTTCTGTTTTCCTTTACACACACAACTGCAATGAGTTAAGAGCTTTTGCAAAGACCGTTTAAAGAAATCTTTCCAGATACACACAGTTTAGGTGGCTTGTGCACATCAACCTCCTCATGCAACTGGGCTAAAGAAAGGAAAGAGGTATTGGTGCCTACACCTGGGAAAGGCTCAGCTTCTACCCCAGCACTGTCAAACCACTGCAGCTCCAATATACCCATGAACTCCAAAAGATAACTGAGAACTACTAATATTAAATCAACATTTGTGTAACCATTTCTGTGATCTAACAGCACAATTAAGCTATTGTCCCATCTTTCTTCAGGACTGTTTTAAATTTGAAATTTGCAAACTCCTCCACCTTTCTTCAGTGATAAGTCAAATGGGAATGAAAGACACCACATCATTCAGCTGTGCATGATTTTTCCACTCATCAGGATTAATTCTTAAATTGGACTAAACGAAAACATTAATAATAATTAAAAAAAAAAAAAAATTGTTTGCCTATATACCAGGAGTGAATAGCAATAGGACAACCACAGGGAGAAAACTAAGAAGCAACAGTAAAACTATTTTTCCATTTTATTTCTTTGCCTCCAAACAATGGATAGTTCAAGCAGGATCCGTTGTTATTAGAATAAATACATTAAAAAATAGAGAGAGATTGTATAGCATTATCTGTTTATTGAAAGGCCTCGATACAGATTGAATCCTAGAACAAAGTGCTGAGAGGCATTAAAGGAAAAAATTCTGATCACATTCCTTAAATGCAGAATTCTTATTTTCCAAAAATGGCAACAGTTTGGACATATAAAAACATCATCCTTACAACAACTAATTGTTGACAAATAAACAGCCATTAGGTATGAAAAGTGGGTTTAGTCAATAATTTTGTTTGGGTGCTTTGTCTATTGCTTATCCCAACCTACCAACCCAGCTAGTTTGAGAGCATACCGTTAGCGCGAATCTAAAATGCGGTAGGAAAAATATCCCAGATTTATGAACCAAATCTCTTTCCTTATCTTTCCCTCCCCTTGCAATTACAAGCTCTTACGCTATTCTAGACTATTTCTTCTCATCTTCACCTGTGCATCCATCCAACTGCAACATACTTTTATCTGCTCCTCTTCATCTTCAAACAGCAAGTGGAAATTTTAGTACTAAAATATTTAATTTTCCTGCTCCAACACTGTATGTGCTCTGTCCTCTGATTTCTCAATCCTACAGCAGTAATACGCTCAGATTTGTATGCATGAAAAATTCAAGATATAACCTTACCACACCATATGAAAAGGGAGACAACTCTCCTCTCCTTGACATGATAATTAAATAAGAGAAATGTAGCTGCACTGCTCCCAAGTGCAACACTATTATATATCATCATATATCCAAGATTAATTCTTCACTTGAGTGGATACCAGGCTAAATTCAGACAAAATATAGTAAATTAGCTTTTGCACTTCATTAATACTGTCAGCTCCACTCTCAATGTCCAGTACATAAAAGACAGGAAGCTTATGATTTTAAAAAATAAAGAAAAACCCCAAGCCCTATCACACCACAAAAAAACCCTGCTAGATGACAAAACAGAAAATAGAAAGTGTATTGGATTTAAAATACATACTTTTTAGACAAAAACAAGACAAAAGTGTGCGACGTTGAATTGCTAAATCTTAATTCTTCACGAAATAATGGTTTATATCTGTCACAGCTCCAAATTCAAAAACTTATTATTTTATAGCCTCTTAATTGGTATAGCACTCTCTTAAATTTCAAAATTATTATTGTGTTGATACATGACAAATTATTCAGTGGTCTCACACCAATATAAAACTCAAAGAAGGTGTGATAAAAAAAGGCAGAGCACACTATGCATGTGAGATGCTGAATTCTATGGAACATTGTCAGCAGACTCAAGCTATTTAGAAGGGGATAAGCAAGGCAGATTAAAAAAAAAAAAATCTTATCCAGAACTTCCATAGGTGTTACAGCCAGATTCAGGACTGTGAAATAAAAGTGCAGAATGCCAATACATAAATCATCTTTGCTTCATGAATACCAGCTATCTATTAGTAATCCTCTCTTTATTCAGGAAGGTAAAAGAATTCAACAACATTTCAAAAACATCAAAGTCTTGCTGACATAAATTGCTTTCTTGAAAACAGCCAGAAAGACAGTTCACACTTTCAACTTCAGAAGTAAAAGATGAGAATATGGTGGTTGGGAAACTGTAGACTCAAGATAACTTTTGGGGATTCTCATAAGCAGCAATGAAAGTCATGATATTGATGAAAAGTCAAGTTAAACTTGGAAAAATCTGATCCAAAGAGAAACCATACAAAGAGTGATGGTTATCACAAGGTTTATGCATTATGAGCAGAATTTTTTGAGTTGTCAACCGAAACACAGGCCAAAAACAGTTTACCCACACTGCAATAGCAATTCATCTAGCAAGGAAGCAAAAATCTCCATCAGTATGATTCTAACATCACAGGTGCTTTTAATAACATTTATAATTGGATGTAAAATACAGTCCTAAGCTCCAAAAATAATCACTTGAGTTGAGCTAAAACACAGACACACTGAAAATATGCTTGACCATTTTGTATATGGCCATCAGAAGAGTGGCCTTAATGCACCGGTTTCCTGTACAGAAAAGGAGGAATCTACATCCCTTCAGAGGTTATAAAAGAC
>JAOXNG010000057.1:3325779-3337075 GCA_028566535.1 Scolopax minor | reverse complement strand
CACTTCAGATACCATTAAAGAAATACAACAATGCAAGTGCGTTTTCCCCAAAATATCTGAAGATGATGTGTAAATCATCTGGTCTGTTGCACAGGGAAAATACATAATGTATAAAAACAAAGCAAAAAAAAAAGCTACTGTTACACAGCACATACAGTTGCAATAACATGAATGAGAATCCAATGGCTGGCTAGACTCATCATTCTTCAGTATTTGGCTACAAGATTTCCCAAGAACTTAAAGATATAATGCTTTATGAATTCTGAGCAGAAAGGGTAAGGTCTACCCTTTATCAAGTGAGATGTTTATACAAACCAAATATTGTTAGAAATATAAGAAACAGAGGGTTGTGCCTTGAAAGGCAGGAACTTAGCATGAGAAATGCAGCCTGAATTCATCCAGAGATTGACTGAGTCTCATTATCTAACCCCACAACACCTTTAGGGGTTTCACGAGATGTCTGCCATCTTTCCAAACAGAGAGCTTGAAATGCCATGGGTTAACCTACTCATGTGTCTGTGTCCTGGGGCGTGTTACATATATATATATACACACACTACATATTAATGATTAACCCACAGCACAAACCACATGAAAACTGCACAGTCAGCATCATTTAAATATGCGAGACACAGGAGAGGAGCTTTCCTTTCCTATACTGTAGTAACACCTTGCAGATGATTAATATTTTCCCATAAGATTTTCCTCCAAAGAACAGTTATAGAAATATGCTGTAATAATCTCCACCAAAGCATGCACCCTCCTCCTGAAGGAACATCCCCAAACAAGCATTTTAAGAAGCCATTATCAGCAAAAGCAATTGTTTCCTTACTGGCATCGTCTAACTAATGGCATGCAAGCTAACCAGGAATCCTGCTTCAAAAGCAAACCAGTCTTGAACAATTCTCCAGACCTTTTGTTCCCGTGAGAGTTTTATACTTCAGCTCAAACATAACACTGAATTATGGCAAAAGGGAAGATCTTTGGAAATGGAGCAAAGCTGTGAAAAACAGTCCTGATTAAGATCCGTATAAACAAATGATGTAACTCACGTTTATTTGCTATGCTAATCAAAAGCCAGGAAAAAAAAAATATTGTCAATTTCTCTGTTTAAAAGGTAGAGAAACAAACAACAGAACTCTAGGAAAATACCTAAGTTCTGAACAGTACAATGAACATGGTCATACAGCATTATTTCTGCTCCTAATGGTAGCTACAAGGTAGACAAACACCTATATACAAACCACAGGACTGGAAAAAGGGATAAAATTTCATGTGCTATATCAGGTACCAGCATGAACTTTAATTTAAAGTCACATTTTATCAGTGTCATATTTTGGGATAAATAACTACAATAGACAAATGGCAGCATCCCTTGGTATGCTTGCTGTCTTGGTCACTAATTTTTCAAAGGAGTAAAATCCATCCAATGTGAGCCCTAAAGGGTATACCTAAAGTATATCATTACTGCAATACGAGTAGCCAGCTCCAGCTCCTTCACAGGGCAATACAAGGAATCAACTGCAAGCATGGAAATGTATGTTTTATTTGTGGAATTTACAGGAAGATCTGAGTAAATCACAGAATGGAAGCAGTTGGAAGGGATCTCTGGAGATCATCTAGTCCAACACCCTGCTAAAGCAGGTTCAACTACAGCAGGTTGCTTAGGACCGCGTCCAGGCAAGTTTTGACTATCTCCAGAGAGGGAGGCCCTACCACTTCTCTGGGCAGCCTGTTCCAGTGCTCTGCCACCCTCAAAGTGAAGACGTTTTACCTCAGGGTCAGGCAGTACCTTCTGTGTTCCAGTTTGTGCCCATTTGCCCCTTGTCCCATCACTGCACACCACTGAAAAGAGTCTGTCCCCATCCTCTTGACACACACCCTTTAGACATTTATAAGAATTCGATAAACCACACAGTTACTGCATTCTCAGATGTCATTTACTTTCTCCAGGGCAGGGAAAGCCAATATGGGGTGAGCAGTAATGGTCTCCAGCAACTATAAAAGCAAAATGAAAAGTGACACTTTTCAACTCAGCAAAAAATAAAAGTGAGCTCTTGTTCTCCACTCCCCTGAACACTTGAGTTTTAGCTTCCAGCCAGGGCTGTCAGCTTAGACTAGACTCAGCAAAGTGAAATACCCTGCTGAAAGCATTAAATCATCTTACTCTTTCTCCTCGCTTTTTCTTTCTTATTAATTCATCTCTACTGTGCCTTTATTTACTTACTATCATATTTATTTTATTTCTTATACCTAAGGCGTCCACAATGGTTTTCCATATGGAAAAATGTTTGGCCCTTCATTTTAATGTAATAAGGATCAAGTTGTGCCATGTCTTCTGGTTTGCCTGCAGTAATTCTCACTGTAAATTATGTAAAATTTCAAGTCTTATTTTTTGTCTGCATGTGCAGGTCAGTATTACTGAGCTCCATTCTTTGTGAAAAACAGTAACTGTTGAGAACCGCAGATGAAGGGCTCACAGAAGTCTACAGTACTATTTATAGCAAATGTCTATTTCTTAGTTTTTGCTGAAAGCAGGAGCACTAACACTGTTTTTAGAAATGAAACTAATTCCTAGTCTGTTTGAAGAAATCAGTACAAAATCTTACCCTTTGACCACATATTTGTACTCTTCCTATTACCAGTTCTTCTACACCTGCAGAGCAGCCCGTCCCACCAGCGCTTTCTGTCCAAGGTTTGGTTTTCCATTCTGCCCTTTCACTTCCATTATCTCAAGTGCAATATTCATGTATGATTTTTTTGACTCCCTGCAGATTCCATATTTAGAGCTTTCTCTTTTTCCTTGCTGCCACCTCTGTTCTTCTCTAGGAAGCCATCAAGTACT
Organism: Scolopax minor; assembly: GCA_028566535.1. Taxonomy (NCBI): domain Eukaryota; kingdom Metazoa; phylum Chordata; class Aves; order Charadriiformes; family Scolopacidae; genus Scolopax; species Scolopax minor. The sequence goes on along the minus strand of JAOXNG010000057.1, from coordinate 3,334,230 downwards.
GGAGTATTTCTCACACAGGTCTCAGGCCAGTGTGTAGTTTTTGGACCAGGACAGTGTTCTATGTGTATGAAATAATTATAAGACAATTTCATTACCCTCCTTTTTTTTCCATTAAGTTTTTTTTGCTTCCTTGTCTATACAGAACTAGGGAGAGCTATAGCATTTGGCCCGCAGATCTTCATCTGCTGGCTACTAATGGCTGGTACATTTGTCTTTGCAGAGTTTTCTGAAACTTATGTACCCCTCTTCAGTACTCCACTCTTCTCCAAATCCTGCCTGTTTCCTACAGCATTACCTTGTTACTTTGCTTGTATTTCCATACACAGGCTGTGTCTAAATGGAAACATTTTCTTCTGTATTAAAAAATCAATTAAATGGGATTATACCTCTATATGGGAATTACCCACCCTCTTTCTCATCCTTCATTAGATTCCAGAAAATTGCAGTCTGTCTCTTTGTTACTGTCATGTACTATGTTGACTCTATGCAGAGAATATTTTATTGATGTTCTCTATTACAGTAGGATATTACTTACCAATATTAATTTTGCCTGTACTACAGCACACTTGAAAGCAAATACTCAACTTCTAAAAGTGTACAGGAATCCTCCAGCAATTAGTAATTTTAACTAAGTTACAAATATCTGAGAAGAGTCATACATAAAAGAGGTGACCAGCAATATCTTGCTGGACAAAGCTGGGCTCCGATACAGCCCTGTACTAGACCCTGCTTGTTTCAGGGCTCTCGTGGAAGAGCATCTCCATCTCCCAGTGCCTGTCCAGGCTTTGGGCAGTGGTTTTGCTTCAGTTTCAGAAGCCAGTCACAGTTCTGCCATCTGTCTTACTTGCCTCTCTGGCAGGCAGAACTAAAGATAGCATCGGTGTAAAGGTTTCCAGCCTGTTAGAAATGCAAGCCTTTTTGTTTCCTTCCTGTTTCACTCTTCCTGCTCCTCTTGCCTGCACATGGTCAAAGCGCCAGACGGAGACTTCGTGATTTTCTGTAGCGTTCTGCTTCCTGAAAGTGGCCCCTGAGGAGCTTAAGCTCTGCTGGACTCTGACCCCCAGTCCCAGGCACGAAACCAGTTCAGTTTAATTGCCTCAGGCAACCACCTTGTTTTCCTTTTTATTTACTTACTTTTCAATTCATTCTTGTATTGGAAAGAATATGTACTTAATATAAGAATGCACTATTACTGAAATATTTTTTTATATAAAAAGACAATTTCTAAAACTAAAAACTAGTGAAAAAAATCAGATTCTGTGTTTCAACTCCTCCTTCTAACATTTTAGGAGCATGTTATGCGTAGCAGCCACTAGAGTCGGGCTGTGTAAGAACAGAATGGGATGCAGATTTCACAGAACACTTGCAGGAAGCCAGTTCCCTCCTGTGGCAGTGTAAGAGTGACAGTTTTCAGTGACAGTATCTCAGCTCTCGGCCTTCATGGCAACCTATCATCAATTTATTCATGTCTCCACACCCCAACCACAGTATTGTTCAAACACTTGGCTTTTTCCCTGGGAAGCAAGCACAGCTAGACATGGATTACTGACCATTCTTGAAGGAAGCTTTCCATCTGGTTTGTTAAGTGGATGATGCTAAAAAAAAATCCTTGAATCACCTATTAGTGAGCTCTTAAATACAGTGAAAGGAAATATTCTCCCACTCACACATTTGTTTTTCATAGACAGAGAAATACAGCAACCTGTGGTGTAAGACATGCATGACTTCTGTTCAAAAGAAAGGAAGGCAATTCTCTAACAACAGGTATGTAATTAGTAGAAGACTGTATGGTAGTATATTTGAGAAAGAACTATTTCATTGTAGATAAATCTTCAGGATTAGCGTGACTAACAGTTAAATTCCTCAATTATATAGGAGCAGAAACAGAGCTTAACAGATCCATGATAGAATATAGAATATAGTTTGTTTCATCATTTAAGGATAAGAATTTGATGTGGTAGCTGCAAGGGGAACATATAATTCCCTAAATCCTAATATAAAATGGTAGTTCCCTTTTTCTGTCAATACTCTTAACATTATTGTTTCTCCAATTTAGGAGTCATTGGGGTTTCTTAAAATTTACATTTTTTACTCTCTGGAAGTTTAATCCTAAAAGTTTCTAAGCAATTTTTTATATTTTGGTGAGCTAAAATAGGATAATTGCATAAGTTGATGTCTTTTCAGTAACAGACAATATCGGTTCTTTGATTTACTGAAGAATTTTAAAAGACACTGTGCAGTGCTGTAAATTTTAGACAATTTTTTTTTTTTTTCAGATGAAACTCTTAGATGAAGGGGCCGTGTCCATCTCTATGTTCTTTCCCTCCTACATACAAAATCTAACGTCGCATGCTTCTGGCCATGCAGGCCAGTGACCTCAGCAGTGGTCTTATGTGTTTTACACAAGAACCAGGTAATTTATACATTGAACCAGGTAATTAGTGTAATATCTTGTAAAATCAGAATTCAGTTTTATTAAAGATCATTATCCATTAATATAATAAATTTAACAAATTACTACAATCATAATTGGATCTACAGATAAAAACTTATTCTTGGCCTGTGTATGTTTAAATTAATTTCATTTCCATTACTTATTTTGATATGTGGTATCTGCATTCTATTACATCAGGTGAATCAGAAGTAACTCCATGAATGACAAGTGAATTACAGTTTATTACAAAGTTTATGGCCTGCAATGTGTGTGGCTATATGAGAATTGGAATGAAGTGAAATGAAAGTCCTATATATAGATGTAAGGGTATTTAATATTCTGACACTGAGTTGTCATGCAGTGAGAAAGCACAGCTTTCAGAAATCTATGCTATTGTTTCAAAGAGAAGTATTAAAAATTCAAAACCAGGTATTCATTTATGGATCAATAAATAGCAGTCATATAGTTTTATGGCTATGTTTAATCTCACATATGTAAAATCATCAGTGATATATGACCACAATTTATATGCATTTTAAGAGCACTTCTCCAAGACTGCTTGGCGTTCTTCCCTTGGGAGCTACACAGTTAAAAAGGAAAATGAACATGAGAGCCTGGAAGAACAAATACATCCAAAGATGAAAAAATAATTTATAAGTAACAAGTCATAGAGAAATCACAGGCACTGATCAAGTATAACATCAAGACTTTTACAAGCTCAGGGATGTGCTATAAGACATGCAGCTAGTTCAGACTAACAGGCTGTTAAAAAACACTCCAGAATTCCCCTCTAACTGCTGCTTCTGCCCTGTTTTCCTGGGCTACAACTGCTTCTGCTTCAGTAGCCATTGCCATCTCTTGCTTGGAACACATCCTGTGTTCATAGCCTGCCTCTGAAACCTCGGCTTTCAAAAATGGTGATTACTGTTTTGGGAGAATACCCCTTCATATGATATTGGCTAAATCTTGTTCTATTTAAAAGAAACAACAAGGAGAAATAAGGCATGACAACGTGGTGATACCTCAGACTGACTGCTTTCAGGTCTCTGAAAACTTTTCCATCAAATTCCTGGCTTAGCTCTTGGCAAATTCCTGTTGAACATCCTAATCCACATCCCCTCGGTAATGAACCAACTCATGTTCCTGCAGTGGTTTCTTTGCCAGAGAACAGTTGTGTTTCCTTAAGGATGGGTTCAACTTCCTTGGCAAGATGCAAACGTTCCCTTACCATTCAAACTATGTGGATTAATATATAACTCTTGTTTTAGATAATGCATCATTTATATTAATTGACGCTAATATTATTTTTTCTTTGAGGTATATTGTCTCTCTGAGCACAACACTTAGTACATATTTTGCTCCTTCTGACCTTTTAAAGACTAAAAAGGGAGAAAATATTGAAGAATGCGAGCTATTAAAACACTGCAGTTGTTTTCAATTTGTCTCTATTAAAAATCTGCATACATTTTTAATTAGAATAAATGTTGACCTATAAAGAAAACAAGAAACCTTCTAATATAAAACAAACACGCAAGAATGAGTAGCTCACCTCTCCTTGCATCAACTGAATTTCAGGTTTGGCAGATTATCCTTTGGATTCCATATATGTTAAATCCTTCACACTCTAATAATCAGAATACATACAACAATGCTGCTATTGCCTAAGTGGGAAAAGGAGGTCTTAAGCAAAAGATGACATATGGGACTGATTAATATATTTATGAAATATTTTTTAAAGTTTTTAAACTAATTTTTTTTTCAGCATTTTTTCTAGTGACAATAATCTGAACTCTGATGAAGGGTGGGTTTTTTTTCAATAATAGGGATTAGATTCTCTCCTTTCGCCCCTTTTTTTAAACAAAATTGTGTTGTAAGTGTTTGCCTTGATTTTTTAACTTTTGCCAGTTTCTATTTAAGTAGCCCATAATATTGTTTTAAAAGTTGAACTATGTGAAAAAAAACAGTATTTTTATCACTTTTAAAGGGAATAAATATTCCTTTCTTATCTTCCTAATACTTAATCTGTTGAGTGTGGGTATGGATATTAATCTGGGTTCTTCAGTGGAGGGTTAGTCTTTTGGCCCCACACCATCCACTGTGCCGTGGGGTGTCAGCCCAGCTCCTGGAATGGATTTGAACCTGACTTTTTCATAAAAAAGAGAATGAGAATACTAACACAGAGACAGATAAATCCCGTAATACTGTTGAACTTGGCAGAGGCTGTACATTTTGTGCAAAAATACGTAACCCCCAACGCTGTCAAATGAAAGAGAGAATTTTATACTATCTGTTCCCCGCTGATATATGTTTGGCTGTCATCTTATTTCATAGTTCAGGCAATTGAAACACTGTTTAAATGTGTATCATAAACCTATAGATGAGAACATTTCCCTACTGGATTTAAACCATTACCCCCAAAGGTGTTAAAGAAACCCTGCTGTGTGTCTCTTTTTAAGATCAAGGGGCATTTTTGATGTTAATGCCTAGAAAAGGCAGATGAACACTAACAGCTGCTTATCCACAGGCTGGTGAATTGAATAGGGAAATACTTCTGGAAGTCAGATCTCCAGAGAAAAATGATAAATTGTGAGCATCTATAAGTAAGAGTGATAGTCTCTAAGGATAGTTGAGCAAGGCTGATAATATAAAATATGTAAAACGTGGAAAATATTTAATACTTCTGTTTCTTTGCTCTAAAGAGTTGGAGGGCTTGTGTTGACAATATATACGGTGCTGCTGTGCTCAGGCATGCAGGAGAAATGCAATATATTAATTCTCAAATCACTAGTTTGTGAAATGCATTTCTGGTACCCAGGGATTTTGAGGACTGTTACGCTGATAAGGAGTCAAGGGCAGTCTCTTCATGGGCTGGGATGGGTCTCCTGGGAGAGGAAGGGAATAGAAGAAAAGGAACAGCAGATTAAGAGCTGGACAGTTTATAGAGTTTCTCTGCTTCCAAAAGCTGACATTTTTTCCCCCCAGCTCTTCAGTCTGCAAGTACTTAAAGCTATCTGGCAGCTTCATTTCTGAGTTATGGCCTGCCCTTCTGAGCACTGGTGGATCAACTCTGTAAAAAGGCATTCTGTAGGACATCATGGTGTACAAGGAGAAGCCTCCATTGGATAAAAAAATTTTACATAATTCCTGTGGGACAAGACAGAAGCTTTCCCTGTACATAATGTTACCTGTTATGGTAAGAAAGTCACTATAAGCAAAATACTTAGGAGACTAGCAACAATGTGGAGGAATTTCTAAGATGCCAAGTCTCCTCCACTGTTTGATTCCCCTGAGACAATCACAGAATAACCTTGAAATTTTGCTGGCTTTTTAATGCAAGGATCTCAAAGTAAAAGCCTGGAGGAAGGGAAGGTGCAGCACCATCAAAGGGCTTAAGAAGCACTTGTTATTCAGGTTCTACCATCACAGCTCAGATCATGCTGGATTAGGGCAATTGGAGGGAACTATATATGCTCCCCTTTTCTGAAGTCTCTTTGAAAGAGGGAGACAACAAACACTCCAGGTGTGTCCTGCCAGGTGGCTTTCATGTGAGGCTGAGGTGCAAGTCATGGTTTTTTCTACAAGGTTTAATAAAAGAAGACAGAGAAGCCATAACAACAACAACAAAAAATGAACAAACAAAGCAAACAAATAAATAATATCACCCCTTAACAGGTAGCTAAATTGAAAGTTCCAGTGGACTTTTGTTTTGTTATTAAAAAAAAAAAAAAAGAGTAAGTCAGGTATCTCCTGAAAAGAAAAAAAAAAAACAGAAAAAAAAAAAAGAAACAAAGAGGAAAATTTCCTGCTTCCCTGAACGGAATAGGTCAAAAATACCAAAAGAAAGTTTAATCAAACTTCCAAGCATTTTTTTCTTCAGCTAGACTGCTTAGGAAAACTCTTCTTGGACTTTTTCTTAATCCCATGTTTCCAGTGTTTATTTTAGATGTCTTTCTATTTTTCAACTTTGTATCTAAGTCTCCCTTGTTGCTGCTCCCTCTGAGGTATGGAACTAGTGGTCCAGGTTCTAGACCCTGCATTTGGGTCAGGAAGCGACTTTGTCTCAAGCTCTGCAGCCATTTTTTGCCACTTACCTGTATATTAGGTGGAACATCTGGATTTTCCTGAATTTTCTAGTTGTCTAACAGAACATAGTTACTTTGTACGCTCACATTGTGTGAAACACATCACTTCAGCCTACCAGCCTTGAGGAACTGTAACCTCAACCATAACATTTTAAAAGCTTGAGAGAATTTTTTAAAACTGAAAATGGGGATTGAGATTGTAAATTCTTACAAAAGAAAGGCGATGTGCAGTTACTTATGGCTTTGTAATTGATGACTAGATCCTACTCAGCTAATCTCAGTTTGCCAGTAAAGTCTTTATGATTAGGAGAATTTTAGGTCCTTGAGTTTCAGCGATAGATTCCTTAAAGCAGCTCAAGCCCTGCCAGATGATTTCTTCACCTCAAGGGCATCACTTTCCACACAGGGAAACGTGATGTCTTCTTTAAAACTGATGTTGCTCTTTTGAAAGCTGTTTGTAATCTACAACATTAGGCAAAACAAAAGCAGAACAAGGAACATACAATATCTAATGACTTGCTTGACTCTGGAGGGCAGTTTTGTAGCCTGTACTGGCTGATATCCCATTTGCTGAAGAAATCAAGGACAGAAGGAGAAAGCTATGAGACTTGGTGAGTTTTGACTTGAATTTCTACATGTTTTTCCTCTCAGTTTAGGATCTTCCTCCTGTGTGGAAGATCCACAGTTTTAAATCCAAGTGAAGGCACAAAGCCTCCTGCCAGCAGAGTTAATTTCCCTGTGCTTAAAATGGTTCCTCTGTTGCGGGCACAAATCAGCTTCCTCTATGAAAGCAGTAGAAATTGGTTTTGATGGAATAGTTGTAGGCCACAATTCTTAGAGCTATATTTCACAGTTTTTTCTCAAAAGTATCCCTCTCTTTGCCCCAGTGCGAAGTGGCAGAACCTCTCCCGTGCATTTGTCACACGGATAGACTTTTGGCTGCTCAGGGCAGGAAGAGTTCCTGCACCTTGTCACACACAGCTCACAGGTTTGCTCAGAGGTGATTTTTGGTGAAGTTGCACAAGAATTTCACTAGCACATAAAAGTATTGGTCCTCACTGGAAAAGAGCACTGTTATTGCTCAGTGGGAGAGAGAAATTCCTGCCTTCCTTAGTCTTTGAGCTGTTGTTTTAGAGAACTGGAAACCCTCCCAGAATCCCTTTCAATAGCATCCTTATGGCTAAACTTAGGCCCTCGTTAGTCCAGGTACATGTGCAAACCTGTGAAATCACAGGAATGATATGGGAGAATTAGAGCAGAGCTGGCCCATACATCTTGCTGCCTGGAATATACTCTCGTCCCTCATGTTTTTCAGGTTCAGGTTTTCAGTTTGGTAAGAACACTTTTGAGTGTTTTTGTAATGACACTTTGAGCCATGTATTTTCTCCCTTACATTTCTTCTTTTCACTTGATCATCTCACTTCCTCCACGCTGTATCCTTTGATGCTGCTGTATCCTTTGATAGTTTTTCCACCGTACTTTTATACTGACTTTCCATTTGTTGTGTTTTCCTTTATTCTCAACTATTTTTTCCTCTCCCATTCTCTCACTCCATTATTATCATCATGCTTTTTCCCTTCCCACAATCCTAAATTATCCATTGTCATTTACTTATGCTTATTATTCCTAGTGTTTCTGCTTTTTCTGTTAGTTTCTTTCATGAGATAAAGCCATACCCATGCACAGTAATGCAAGTAATTTGGGCTGAGGATCCCTGAGCAAGGTGGCAACTGAGAGATGTTTCTAGCAGTGTTGGTGACTCCAGGTCTTGCAGAACTGGGAGAACTGGAAGGGAGAGGGCTGAGTGGCTCTGTTCTTAGGAGGGAGGCTCTTAGTTAGAATCATACCCACACTCACGTCTCCAGTCGATTGTTTTCTCAGGCAATTCATTTCCTGGAAATAAAGCCCAGGTCAGACACACGCGGGCTGTGGAGG
>JAOXNG010000057.1:3143278-3153585 GCA_028566535.1 Scolopax minor | reverse complement strand
TAAAATTTTATTATTTGTGAAAAGTGATTTTTTTTCAGAAATTTGTGCCTTAGTTTCATACATAAAGACCTTAAGGTGATGTAGATGCATTATTAATAGTACCAATGGTACTATTGTAACTTTGAGGGTTTTTTTCTCTTCTTTTCTTTTCTCCAAATGTTAACATACACAACTATCACAACTTAAGAACTGATGTTCCGTGTCTGTTACTATGAGAACATGTATTTTTCTAAGCAGTTTCCCACTTTGGCCTTTAAAAGAACCAAAGCAACCAAATAATATGACGTAGGTTCAGTATATTAAAAGCAGGAACAACAGAAAACTTTTGGCTATAAATAGCTTTGCTTTTTCAACCATAGCGAGGAAACTGAGAAGCTGACCCAGAAATTAGGGAAGTTGGAGTCAAAATTGGAGGAAGAGAAAAGACAAATGGCAGAAGAGACAATGGAAAAGCTTAGTAAGGTACAGACACGTGTTTTTACTTGGTTTTTTTTGTTGTGTTTTTTCCCTTGCATCTAACTAATATATTGCAAATTAAGCTGCTAATCTAAATAGCTGCTAGTTATGTGTTTTCAGAGGGCATTAAATCTTGTCATAGAGATGCTGAATGATAGTTAATTCCCACAGTTTGTTGATAGGTTGTTTCAATAGTTACCACTGCAACTTGAGGGGTTTTTGGAACTGCTCTCTCAGTGATTATCCATCCAACCATCACTCTTTCCTTATTCAGTGAAATTTTTCAAAAAATGCTTACACCTCTAAGGATTTTTGCCTTGCTTTCTAAGAAAAATGCCCCTACATTTGTTGGTTTGCTTGTATCTTCTTATACCATCTGAACCCATTAGCTAATTGCAGTCCAGTTTTGTAGAGGGAGGGAGGTCTTGAAGGAGTTGGCAGATAAAGGATAGAGACAGAGGTAGGTGTGCTCACTGGCAGACTGGCAAAAGACAAAAAAAAATATAAATATAATTGTGCATCTGTTAACCCTGGAGAGTCTTAAATGTGGCTCTGTAATCGGTTGGAGTTTTTTGTGAAATATGACTGAATTTGATATCTTTGCAATCTTCTGCTGCTCTGCCAAACCTTGTTGTAACTGGCCAGAAGAGATGAATGGGCACTGACAAACGTGCTTTCCGATGCAGTGCGGTCATGTTAATCTCATTTCACTAAGACCTGGTTTGAAAATTATTACTGGGGATTTTGATCATTTGTACTTAAAAATAAATAGACCTTGAAATACAGGTAGTAAAAAATATGAATAAAAATGTCCTCTGGCTTAAGAGGGTGCTGGTTTTTGATATACTGTGCAATTCTTTAGATTCTTTAATGTGTGTTATAGGCTGATGGATGTTAGATGATGTTTTGAATACCAAATAACTTGAGTCTTTAAAAACATCCAACAAATAGCTCCTTTTTTCCTTTGCAGACTATATATATTCTTGGCCAGTAACCATCCATTTATTGAAACGTTCCCATTATTTGTAATTATCACTGAGTTCCTACCAATTTTTCATTTTAATAGTAGGTTGTCATTTTTAATATAACATGATCCATTTGCTAAACTTAAGCCTGTAACTCAGCGTTTTTAGGTTATAAATAAATCCTTTTCACAGAATCAGGAGGCTTTTTTCAGAATCTATAAAATCTCCTGTTCCTCTACTTAAAATTTTACACCAACAAATTGAATTAGTCTTTTAAAATCGCAGTTAACTTTTGCTTGGCAAGTGAGGTATGACAATTAGTGTGGGATAATTAGGGATCAAAAGAATCAGATGGTGAGAAGTGGAATATGAAACCACACCTCAGAAGAAATAACTGGGGGGAAAAAAAATCTGGTTTTGTACTTGGTTCCTTCTTTTTTCTTTAATTTCTTCAAGAGAGAAGAGTAGGTAGGCCGTTTTACACAAGGTCTCCATCTTGTCAGTGTTGTTTGATGGACAGGTCCTCACTAAGCTTAAACAGATGATTATGGGGCCACAGTTGCCAGGATGAGGCAGGATGGAATTTAACAACTCTGGTTGATTTTTCTGAGTCATCTGGAACCTGTTTGCTCATAGAATTCCAAGTTTGTGCCTTTAGAATACTAAGTTAAAGATTCTCCTTTGCAGACTTCACCTGTCTGCATGGTTAAAGGTAAAGAAGATCACAGGAAGGAACAAGCAGCCAAAATCATCCAGAGACAGTGGAAGATGTTCCGAAAGAAGGTAAGATTCTTCCATCAGAGAACAGTGAGGAACTTCCCTCTCTGAATCTTACTCTTATTTTAGCATCTACACTAACCTGCTGCCGGGCTCCCGGAACTGCAGCAGCACTTCCCAGTATGATTCCTTACCATCACCTTCTCTTCCACTGCTTTTTTCAAGTCCTCCCTGCTGCTTCTTTTACCTTTGCTCCCTCAAAACCCTGTTGTTTCTGTTGAGAGATACCCAGTTTCTGAATGGGGGAGTCTGGGTGAGCAGAGACCTAAGGAAGCATAATCAGTGTTTGAAGCAGCACTGCTGCTGGTGCTTCCTTGGAATATGACTGAGAAGCTAAATTTCCCTTGCAGAAATCCTTTAAACAATACAGGAAGTTTTGTGTATTGAGTGAAATTCAATTAGGACAAAATGATGTAGAAAAAAAAAGCCTTAACCTTAAATTTTGTTCTATGGGCAACAACATAATGCTACTTTTTCCACATATAGGACATATGGTGTGAGGTGGGTCTTGTAAATGCTTCTTAGGAAACTAAAGACAAAAGAATTATCCACACATTTTTCAAAGATTAAAAGCTTTGGGTTTTTTCCTTAAGTTTATTGTTTGAGTTTTCAGGGAGAGGTAGGACAAGTTCTGTGTGTTTCAGTTGTTGGGAAAAATTTGGAAAAATCTATATAAGATAAAATTTGTATATGTTTGTGGCATTAACTTAGGCATTTTTCATTTCAGAAGGAAGACATTGCTTTGGATGAGGTGAGTGTGTTTATGACACCCAATAGTACAGTAAATCACATTTAATTTGTGTCAAAGCACAGACAAATAACTATTTTTAAAGAGGTTTTATCGTGATATAAACTGTTGTACCAAGATCATATTTATTCTTAAGACTGACTTATGATCTCCCTTCTGACACTCTGGGTTTCTTTGATGTATCTTGTCAAAGTGTTCCCCTTTTGGTCTAAAATTTTCTATACTTGGTACCTTCTGCAAGGCGAATGCTTCTAAAAACTTTGAACAAAATTTGATACAAGAAGGAAAGATGTTCTATATTAGGTAATTCTAATAGTGCTTTCATTTTCACTATGATGGGTCTTAAGAAAGATTTGTAGTAGGAATTTGAAGCCTTTGCTAAGAAGAAATACCTCTGAGTATTCTGAAGAAACTGACAAACTTGTCACTTTTTGATAAATGCATTGCACAAAGGTTTTGATGAAACTGCTTTTTCAAATAACATGATGTAGCATCTTAAATTTGTTTCTTTCCAGAACATTAAAAATCCTACTTTCAGAAAATAGAACAAATTCCAACCATGTGATGCAAACATACTGCTTTACAGCTAATTGCTTTTTATTGATTAGAAACTAGGAATATCTCCGAGTAGAGAGGAGACTTAGGTTCAGCATAATCACCACTGTGGTATGCCAGACTTGGCTTGATTTCTGGTTGTATCAGAGCATTGCAGAGCCTGCTGGGAAGCCAGAATCTAATATATTGCTCTGTTTGTGAAATACAGGCTGGTGTTGGCAGCTGAACTGCATTTGATAGGATCAATCACGAACACCTCCCAGATTGAATTTGAACCCTGGAGGTGCATGTCTATGGGTTGTCACAGGCTGGCCATTCTCTGGGTTGCAGCAGAGGACCTGTGAAGTGATGGGGATGTGTGTGTATCCCTTAAGAAACTATTTAGACATCAAAGAGTTTCCATTGCACGGGGAAAAGTTATTCCCTTTGGACGTGCCTCTTCCCTCTGGACTCTGTTTTGATTTACAGCTGACATCTTTCAAAGAAGCTAATATCTATGTATTTCCTCCCATTCTAGGCAGTTGTAATGCTTCAGGCAGCTTTCAGAGGACATTTAGCTCGACAGAAGCTATTACTGAATAACAAGATCCACGATGCAAAATCTCACAAGAAGGTAATTATTGGGGCAAATGGATATCGAGGTGTCCTGTTTAGTTTACTGTGTAAAGTGCTGTACTTCCAGACTTAATTCTCTGAATCATCTGGTGATGTTTAATGCACTCGTTCATGGCACTACTGTAATTCCAGAAAGACATTGAGCTCATTCCCTAGCCTTCCTTTTCATCTTCTTTAGTCTACAGTTTTGCTTAGAACTAAAGCTACAACTTCCCTGCATTGTGGACTGTAACTGGGTCTCCTCTTTTTTTCTGGCTCTCCCATCAGCTAACACATACCCTTTAACTCTTTAATTCACAGTGCTATTAAAAATTGTACTTGTTCTCAGCTATTCACTACTGCATCACTGTAGTAACAGACAAACCCGTGTCACTGAAGTCAAGAAATAAGAATTTGGAAAGCATTTTTGTTTGGGTTGAAAAGTAAGAGAGTCTTGTGTGTTCAACCAAAGGCTTGTAGTTTCCTCTGTCACATCAAACTTGTTCTAGATTGCTTAGTTATGAATATGAAAAAATGTCCTTACCAATTAAACATTTAGTTTCTGCAAATCATTTTGCAGAACATCCTTTGCCCTTTAACAGGCTTAAGTTAATTTGTAATTCTCCATCCAGGTTGTCCATCTGGTTGTACTTTACATGCAGTGTCATTTCAGTAAACTGGCCCAATGTAGTAGGGCTGCGCAGTTCTGCCTGGTACAAGCAAAAGGTTTATCCTTCATGAAGGTTGCCTTAGCTCTGGCTTCAAAAGGTTTCCCTCCTGGAAAATAAATGACCTTTTCTTGCAGGTGTCTGCTCTTTAATTAATTGAATACAGATGCGTCAAAGCTTGTATGACGATCAGATTTGCATTTCCTGCTGATTTAGTCTTATAGAACCTTAAAGACTGCAGTCCAAAAGATGGGAATGTTTGCTCTATTACCACTTCCACAATCAGGAGTAAGATTGTGAAAGCTTCTGTGCAATCTGTAAAAGGTCAGTTTTCTTTAATTTGGTTGCTTCGCAGAACTGCTGCGTGTCTTCCATGTCAAACTCCCCGAGCTTGGCTTCTGATTGCAAGGAGGAAGATGAGATTGTGACATTCATCCAGTCTGTTTTCAGGGCTCACTTAGCACGTACAGCACTGCTTGAGGAGAGGTAAGTGAGGAACAGATATTTCTGCAACATACTTAGCAAAATTGGTTTTATTACTGGAGAGGGGTCACTTGTTAAATAGAATTTTAGTGTGGGTTCCTTGGCAGAGAAGGAGAAGGCAGCTGTTGCTCCAACAAAGACAAGGGAGAGCTTGCTCATGAGAAAATCAAAGGGTGTGGATCTGAAAGAAGAAATTATTGCGTGCTCTCTTCCATAGCAATGAGGAGAAATAAAATAAAATAATTACTCTTTGGGGAAAAAACAATAAAATTTAAGAAATGCTATCAAGCTAGTACACTCGCTTAGTGTAAGTGACATGTAAAAGTTAAGGGTTTTTTGGACAAAGGACAGGGAAGAGCCAGACTACCACCTTGCATACAGTCTGTGACTTAGCTCAAGAAGAACGTGGGGATTTCCTTACTGCTTAGGTTTATGATGAGTCTTCCTTGAAAAACACTTCCTTTCTCTTTCTTATGGTTTACTGCTCTGTAAGTTTTTAATTTTGGCTGCCGTGGTCACAAGAAGAGTTACGTGGCTGTCACCTCACTTCAGTGTCTGAGTTCACTTCTGCAGGTGATTAAGCTTTTGTCTCCTGGAGGCTCACAACACAGGGAACTTTTCAGCACAGCCTCTGACACAGGCTGCAGTTCTGTTCTCTGCCTCTCGCTGTGCAGTGTATCCTTTTGCAGGCCCTCTGTGTCCAGGGAGAAACCAAATTCTGCCGTTTACAATACAGAGAAGAAACCAGTCCCAGCAGCACTCCAGAGACCTCCTCCAATCTCCATGTCGTCTGTTCCTGGTAATCTCATTTCCCTCTGTGTTCAAAAGTGTGTGTGTTTTGAGTGGGTTCACACAGAGTTTTATATAGAGAACATCTGCACATGCACACACGTGTGCCAATGTATACTCATACTCTGTGTGTGTGTGTTGTCTTTTAATTTGACAATGTGTTGCTTATAGTTGCACGTGCAGTCCCTTACATTAAAAAGAAAACCTTTGACAGTATCAGCACCAGCTTCTTCCTGGTGCTTCGCTTTTTTGTCACAGCTGTGGTCTGGAAGGTCTCTCTCTGATGTGAGTGGTAATTATTTAAGGAACATGGTATTCCCCTGTATTACCTCTCTACTTCTTTTCCAGCCCCCCCAGCTCTGTGGCTGTCATATGGTACTTTCCACTATGTTTTGGGCCTGAAGCCATAGACAAGCTGAGAACGTTTTCACCATCCTGACTTAGTTTCTGAAGGGGACAGACATCTGATAAAAAGAACCATCCTAGTCAGCCACGTGTATAGAGTCAGGACTTTTTCAGCAGTCGTCAGTTGCTGCAGAAATGGGGAAAAATAAAGTCCTGGATACAGTGCTATTAGAATACAAACTAGGAAAATGCCTGTCTTTCTTTATGGCTCTTATGCCATTATGGTTTCCTTCTTGAATTCTTCATTGCTGTTTGTAAGAAGATGGAGTTAAAGCCAGAGAAGCTTTTAAGAGAATGTTAGAAGTACTGAGTGGGAAAAGTAAAACAGTGATACAGATAAGACAGCCTTAGACATGCAGCTTCAAAGGAGTTATTTGAAGTTCAAATTGAAAGAGGCTGGTTCTGTCCAGACTGGGATATTTTAGGCTTTGGTGGACCAGTTGGAGAAGAAAGAGCAACTTTGAGAGTGACCTGAGAAATGTTGACTTGTTTTTTTTTGTCAATGAAAAGCTGACAGTCCCTGCAGACTTGCTCAGAAACGGAACAAGCTTTAAGCAGCTGAGGCTGTTTCTCTAAGATATGAGATGTGGAATAAGCCAGATTCACAGGGGTTGTGGATACAGAGGTTACTCTTTGGTGAAGGAAAATGGGTTTAAGAAACTTTACTGTAGTCCATGTTCAGAAGTATATTCTACTTTGTGAAGGAGTAAATAGTACTTATTCCTGAGTGATTTTACTTATGTCTAGTGACAGTATCCAGAAAAAAAATGCTGCAGCATCCTGCTTTGCCTGGGCTCCACTACAGGAGTTCTTTCTGGTATGTCCAGTCTAATCCCAGAGTAAATCAGTTGTGAAATTCTAGCCAAAGAGAGAGAATCACTTCAAAAAAGTAAAATCCTTTGTTCTTCTGAAGAAGTGCTTCTAAGACCCAAAACAGGGTGTAAGATGAAGCTAGTCTGGGAAATGCAGTAGTAGGAATACCAGTAGAGCACAAAGTCTCCTAAAAGATAACTTTTATTGCAGATTATGATGACAAAGTAAAGAGGGAAGAAGTTCTGAAAGAATTTATACCAGAAGGGTTAGAGAGGAGACTATAAGCATTCCAACTTTCTTCCTTGCAGTCTTTTTCTGGTGAATACCAGGCCACAGTAGTTATATTTGCTGCTGATCTTACAAATATGGGAGACCTTTTCAAAATCTGGGATGAAGATAGAGCGTTGTGAAGAGATGTTCTGGCTCTGTGCTTCTGAAACTGCCCAAAAGACTGTCTTGCACGAAGTAGCTCTGTGAAGTATTAGCTCTTAGTGCACTGGAGGGTTTAACCAAAGTCTCCCAAAAGACAAATCAGGAAAAACTTAATAAAGGAAGAAGAGCATCCTCTGTGAAGAAATGTGGACCCTGGGGAATCTGGTCATAGTAGGTTTTTTCTGCAATTTGAATTCATGTAGCTTAAATTTAACTAAAAGTCCAACATCTGTCACTCCTGGCTCATGACTGATGCAAAAATCCACTAGTAAAATTGGGTTTTGATGTAATGTATTTCACTGGTTATCCTGCAGCTTGGAAAATACATGAGACAAGGAGCTTGTTTAACAGCTGAGCGATTTAAAGCAATCAAATTCCTTTAGCTTTAAAGCATGCAGCTGTTGAACAAGCTCTTGCTTTGTTTGTCCCAAGTCCAAACTTGCATTTTGTGACCTCTGGATCTTGCAATGATCTTAAATTTTCAGTGAAAGTTATATTGCAGAAAGTGATTTAATTTCACTAGCCTTTTGACATTACTTTGAGAGGAATAGGAAAGATGCAAATATGTTTTAAAGAACCTTATGTATGTGTTAGAATAATTGTATATAATCCTGGTGGAGCACTGCAGACACTTAATTCTTTCTTTGTATCAGGTTAGATACAAAGTCTGTTTCCTAAAAATAAAAATAAGTAGCAGAAGTGGTGTAGCATTGAAGACTTTGCTTGTCTTTGGAATGTGGACAGTACTTGAAGATTTGTGAAGCTGTTCCTGCTGCTTCCCCTGAAGTAGAACAAATAATAACAATTCAGTCTGTGAAACTTGGAGCATTTTGTTTCTTTCTGTCAGGGGAGTGGCAGGAAGGAAGAATATGTTTTGTGCACACACAGTAATCTTGAATAAGGGCAGAAATTCTCTCTGCATATCATCAGCCACTCTGGATACAACTGCTAACTTAATTTGAGGCTTTTTTGAAATCATAATGAATTTATATACCACCCTTAAGTCTAATCAGTGCTTACCCCCTTCACAAGCACAATGGTAAAAGTTGTCACTGGAATATATTAAACTGAAGATGAGGACAAGAAAATCTCAGACATCAAGAGCAGGATGTAATCAAGAGTGATTTGGACAATATTAAGCTATTTCATCTATAATATCTGTTTATTGGTGGAGTTACATCCTCTAATCATCATGCCTGCTTCTGGAAGTCCTCTTTGCTCATCCTTATCACCAGTACTGCTGGCTCGTAAATTTTCCTGAAAAACTCTTACATTGTTTGTTGACTGGTGCAGAGAAAAATTTCACTTAACTAGGAGGTCATGGGTTTTTGTTCTTCTGTAGGCTGAGGTCAATGTCATGGCCTCCCCACATTCCTCCTCTCCACTCACAGGCTCTCTGTCTGTCACTCACTTGCTATTTCTGGGCTGGTTGTGGTCTCCTTTCTTATTCCACATTCCAGTTGCTGTCCCCTTTCTTTATTCCTCATTCCAGTTGCTGTGTCTGCTTCCTCTTCCATACTAGGAGTGGGTTTTTTTTTCTGTGTCAGGAACCTCTTACTTATCCATGGCATGTTTATTGTTCTTCCCAAGTAATATCCTCTGTGTGCCCTTTGGTTTTCCCTTCTCTTTCAGTGCCAAAATCTCAGGGCTTGGCTTCTTGCTTCTCTGTTACCTCTTTCTACCACGGGTCGCCTTGATTTGTTTCCTTCTCTGGGAGACAGTATTTTCAGACAAGGTATATTTTAAAGCTATTAATAGCTGAAGGGAGGATATTGTACTAGAGGGTATTAATAGATGCCATCCTTTAGCTCACAGATCTCTTGCAGAGGGGATACAGGCTGCTGGTTCTGCTCGTCAGATGTTAGGGGCCTTTGTGCATCCATTTTATCCCTCTGATTTTCCAGCATTTACTGGAATCATTAGGGTTTTGTCTGTTCATGCCCTGAACATTTCTTCAGATGTTGGAATTAACTAGGTGCATGGAACCACGCACCCAGAAAAACAGCAAAGCAGCAAAAAGGAAAAAAAATAAGTAAAACCACAGTATGGTCACCATTTTTTATTGTCATTAAGTACTACAGCACGTGTATAATATTTTTTTTTTTGTATTGTCCAGATATAAGGATGAAAGACAGTCATTGAGAGCTTCCATTCTCTCTCTATATCTGACTGAAGTTCTCATTATCACCTTTCTGCTTAGCTTAAGCTTGCTTGGGTCAATTTTTTTCCTTTTCTGGCCACCTAATAAATATTTATTTTTATGACCTGAGATGGCTTCAGTATCAAATTGCTTTACTCTGTGGTGTGTAACCACTTGCAAAGATTTAAGGACAATAAGACAAATCATGCATGGTCAGTATGTCAACTTAATGCTTGCCATGCCTGCTCTTTAATGAAAGAAGGACAGGAATAGTTACACGCAGGAAAAAGATAGATCAGAGTTATTCATAACCGTAGGTAATTCTGGAGGCTTAATGGCTCGGAGAATATTACACTTCCCACAAGGGCTTGTTTTAGTCAATGTTGTTTATTGATGACTTTGTTTAGCCCATCTGTAAGGGAGAGGTCCAGGTGCATCCAATCTCAGCAGCTGGTGCCAGCACAGGCACCAGTCAGTGCCAG
>JAOXNG010000057.1:2802302-2813712 GCA_028566535.1 Scolopax minor | reverse complement strand
GGTAGTTTCAAGCAAATTTGACTTAAAAAGAAAAATAAAAGTGAAGGCTTTAGTCTTCCAAACAGAGTTGACTGAGGGCCTGTTTTTATATTTAGTTATACTTTTGTCTTGCATTTTTTTACCAGAGTTAGGTTGATGGTTGGACTCAATGATCTTAAATGTCCCTTCCAACCCAGATAATTCTATGATTCTGTGATTCCATGGTTAAAAGTCACTGTCAGATATCTAGCTACAATCAAACCTTCTCCTTTGCTGTAAATTTTAAAGCATTTTATAGAAGCAATAAGATGTTGACGTTGTAATAAATTATAAATTAAAAATATTCCATTTTTACTTTAACATCTTCATCTTGTTACTGAGCCTTGGCTTAATGTTACTTCAACAGCAGATTCTCAGTGTGTAACTGACATAGTTTGTACTGAAATGGTAACAGATCCTTAACAACATAGTTCAACAGAGCTTTCCAGCAAATGTTTATGAAATGCCAGTTGTGAGCATTAAAAAAACGTATAGAAAAAATGCATAAGCCATTTTCCTTGTGACAAGTTGAGAAAGTGGCCATTGGGGCCTGAAAGTCATTGAGTGACTGGGGTGGACATCCCATTAAGTCAAATTTTCACTTCATTTGAACAGTTTTAGGATTTTATTGTTCTCAAATTGCTCCTTTCCAAATTATCTGCACTTCAAAGGAAGTCAGAGCTTTGGTTATCAGCAGGTTTGTCCCTCCCCTCCCTCGCTGTGCTGCTACTCAACACTGCACTAACTTGCTCATTTAGGGCAAGAAATCTTGTTTCCAAATTAGATTTAAATTCTTCTGTTTGTTTGATTATTTTTTTAATTAGTTTTGGTTAAATGTCATTGTAGAAGGAAAAGCAGTCTCAGGATGGGATGGTGGGACAGAGGAAGAATGTTTTAGCTTTTGGCTCCTTGTGCCTTTCCCAGGAGAAGGGAACTGAAATCAGAGATTTAATCTGCACCTGCATTTTGGAAGCCACTATTTGCCATTTGTTCTTTGTATTATCTTTATAATTATGGATCGTATGATTCAGTTCTAATAACATGCTGCTCTTGCATCATACCATTAAGTGTGTGTGTTTCCTTTGCAGGATTTGACATGGCTGGTACAGATCAGGTGTGTCTTTAGTTGTGGTTCCATGAGCTCCATCCTTCCATGGAGAAGGAAGATGTCTGCAGGGCAAACACAGAGACAGTGCAGAAAGAAAGCAGTTCTGGGTATATTTATGTAAGAGTAGAGTTTCAGACTTCCCTCAAGTAGCGGAGTTTAGATATATATGTCAAACATATTCTCTTAAAGCGGATTTATTGGCTTTTTAATACTGGTTTTGGTGTCAGAACCACTGTTCTGGTGGACGAGCTTTAGCAGGACGTAGACACAGCTAGTCCATCAGACACAAGCTCTCAAGGCCCGAACATGTGAAGTGTGTGTTGGGATGCTGACAAATTTCTCTCTTTATGTGCCAGTGTTTTCAGAAACTTGGGAAATGAGAAGGTTGTTCACAGCCGAGGGCTGGTTGGTATTTGCAGAACTTTGGGAATCAACCAATTCTCTTCAATTGAAAGCTCGTCTGATTTAATTTCATTGTGCATGCGGTGTCGTTCCTCTCCTTGGAACTGCCTAAATTTGGCTTTTGCCAAATTGTGTGTGATCAGGATAGGATGTAAACCTCAGAAATAGGCTTTGAAACCTCTCAGTAAAGGTATTTGAGAGCAGAGTCCATGTGAGGGGTGTCTGTCTCTGATCACCTGACGTGATTTAGTTTTATAGAAAGTGAACTCTTCTTTAGAGAGGGATAATTAATTATTTTCTGTTATATTTCTCTGCCACTCCACTTGGATACTCCATCTAACGCCCGTAAAACATCCTCCAGAAATAAGTATAACCCTAAAGCTGCCAATTGCTGGAACTGAGCTCGGAAGCTGGTTGTTAATTTGAATTGCTGAACAGATGAGGGCGATTGTTCTTTATTGGAAATCTGTCAGTCGCTATCATTGCTAGAAATCTGTGGCTTTTATAACCCCCTCTCATTTTCTATTGGATTGATTTCAGTTCTCTGTCTGAATCCTTTGGTGTGAGTTTCTGAGAAAATTATAAAACAAATCAAGGCAACTATACCTTTTTTTTTTTTCCATTTAAAAAAATCTGTGCAATTATTTCATTGATGCAGGGACCAAACACTGGTGTTGGGGGTTGGCACCCTGCATGGCGAGATACTAACTATCTCTGTGATAAATCTGCTCAATTTGGTTGAATTATGAGAGGCTTAAGACTGCATTTTTCTGAGCCTTGTTGACTTGCCATTAAATTTTACAAAGATTTTCCATGTTGAAATTGGTGTGTCTGCTTATGGCTTCTTTCTGCCAAACAGATTGAGGACATCCAGTCCACTTCTGTCTGGTGTTTTCTGGTTGTTTGCTTCTGATGGCTCTAGTAGGTGAAGGATGGTGAAGTGGAAAGGGAAACATAATTTATAATTATTTTTTTTTTCTCCTCATCAGCACTACTACAAAGTTGCCTTTATCCTTACCTTATCTCTAGATTTTTGTAGTTCGAAACTACTGTAGAAAGAGGACGTCTACTTCCTTAAGTCATGGAAAAAAATGAATCTTGAGCTAGAAGTTTGCTTCCTGCAGACAGAAGCTAATGAACCCATGTTGAAATCAGGCTGTAGCTTTATAGACTCCTTTTGTAGGTTTTTCGCTGCTAACTCAGAAAAGAAAGAGTAGTGTTATATTTGAGCTCTTCAGAGCTGAGATTCCCTTGCTCTTGGGTTATGAGGAGATGTGACTTGCACCAGATGGGGCTGAATTACTTCTCCAGTGTTTGCTCATACTCAGCCATGAAGGATCCCTGAGGAAAGAGATGGGGAACTGCTCAGAGCAGTCTGGAGTGCTAGTGCTGCGACACATTTGAAAACCCAGGTGCACGTTGGCTTAAAATTGACTTGTCTCTGCTATCAGAATTTGAATTTTAGATGCTTTAATCAAACCATCTCCAGCCTGGTATCTTGGTTTCTTCTCGGTTTCCTTGGCCATTGAGTGTGATGCCTTTGAAGAACAGTCTTTCATCCTCTTCTGACAGATTTCTTTGACTGCCACAATATGTGTCCCCGTTGTCTGAGGAAGCCCACGTCCATCTGTTTTACTATATATTGACTGTTAAGACTTGCACATAACACAAGTGGTATTAGAGGCTTCAAAATTTTTTGCTGAGGAAGGCTACAAGTGTGCAGTTCTGGAAGCAAAAAGCAGGAACCTCTGAATTGGGATTGCCAGAACTGAATCCTGACTGTCTGCATCAGCTCAGGGTTTAACTGATTTTTCACTTGGCTGGAAGTGCCTGATGATTAAAGAGAAGAAGTGATGCCTTTTCTGTATGGAAAAGTTGACTGAGAGGTGGTATCATCAGAGAAATGGCTTTTTTAGTCCTAGATTCAGCCAGAATCCTGATGGTCAAACTTGAGGCACATCTCCTGCCCGTTTGTTTTTTGGAATGGCAGGAGGCTCATTCCAGGGCTGTATTTGAATATTGTAAAATCCCACCCAGCTCGGTGCTGGCAACAGCAAAGCCTTGACTTGCCCCCTGGGGGATGCGAGAGAATGAGTTTTGGAGAAGTGAAATGTGTAGAAACAAACTTCCCACTCGCTCCTTATGAAAAGAAAACCCCAAACTTTTCAAGGTTTGGGTTGCTCTTCCCCTTTGGGGGTGATGCATCTTGCTGTAGCCAAAGGATGTACCAGTACATACTGTGGTGCCCTTTCCTGCTTCCTTTCTTTTGAGAAGTGAGATATAGATGCTTCTCTTCTGAGATGGGAAACCCTTTCTGGTGGCTTAAGAGAAAAATCTTTTTGTATTATTTCATAAGCTGCCTCATTTAGAGTTGAATCTCTTACACTCATGATTTTAAAGAGAGGTCTCTGAAAGGAACAGTTATCTCCTGCAGAGACTGTTGATGTGGATAGTGGTTTCTGGGACTGCCAGGCTACAGTTATCTTGATCCATTCCACTGGCTTTAAGAATTCATCATTGCATTTGATGGAAAAATAAACCTATTCCTGGCAACCGCAGAGCTGTTGCTAGCAGATCTGTAGAAATCTTTAGTCTCTGACAAGAAAAGCTTATCAGAGTGGTATCTGAAGTGTTATCTAGAGCTGATGGATTATTATTATTTTTTTTTCCCTCCCATGGCTCTGGAGTCCCTGCTTGTATGAAGGACTCTGAAGCCAGCACACGGGTAATTGTGTGGGAGCTCTGCTTTGAGTCACTGCTGGAGTAGCTGAACCTCTGCACTGTCAGAGGAGTTCAGCAGTAGCCAGAAGAGTTGAATTGCACAGTCCATATGTACATTTACTTCTTTCATTTCTTATCCTCTTGGCAATAATGCTGTTGTGTTCCACCGAGACTCAGTAGTTGAGCAGGAATTGGAGTAACACTGGGTGTGCTCCCCCCCAGTGCTGGGGAGGAGACTGCAAACACATTATGTATGTTAAAAAACCAAACCCTTTTAGATGTTGAAGTGATAAACCTTCTGTTCATCTGGTGTGACTGTTCATGCAGGCTGCTTGCTTTGAAGAACTCCGTCTTGCTGACTGTATAGATTTGGAGTTAGTTTATGGGCTGAAGTGAACAGGGGTGAGATGCTGTGACTTGGGTGGGGGCTACAGAATGGCTTTAATAAAACAAGCTTTTGTGTGTTTGTGTGAGCTGGATGGGATGTGACCCGGGGTGAAAATTGCTTTATCTGCTTTTGGTGAGACTTTTTTTTAATTTTTTTTTATTTTTTTTGCGGTTATGTATGGAACATCGTTTTTCAACCAATGATTTCTTAAAAGTTGCTATTCTGTTTGAATTGTGTAGGACACCTGATGATCTCTCAAGGCAAATTGTGGCCCTGCAGCAGAGGGAGATTGTGCTGAAAGAGCAGAACTCCACCATCACAAACAGGTAAGTGATACCTATAGTGTCTTGCTACCAGCATCCACTGCTATATTAAAACATATATAAAGAAGACAGACTGCAGCCCCAGAGGATGGCTTTTTAGATTTCCCTGCTGCTCTGTGGAACCTTCTATGCAATCTCTATCTTTCCTGTGTTGATGAAGAGCTTTTTGCTTACTTAAATCCTTGCAGGAAGGAAAAGATGAACTCTGGGAGGATGTGATGAAGAGTTTATCCAGGTTCAGTTTATGTGCTAAAGTGTTTGAAAGGGGAAGGAAGCTGCTTTCCCAAGGGAAATACCCTGGAAATTCCTGGAAATACCCTGGAAATTCCTGGAAAGGGAATACCATGGCAAAATGCAGTAGCCATCTGGGTATGGGAAGGGATTAAGAGCCCTGAGATCTGTGACATGACTAATTGGAGGACCAGTTCGTATAGATGGTGGTGGAAAAGGATGTTTTGGTGACGAAGAACAGTCTGTTTATGGAATGGACATGTATTTGAAACTAGGGGGTGTTTAAGTCTTTGCCCCGGTGTGGGAGTGAATATCTAACAGGGAAAAAAGCATTTCCCTGCCAGAGCTTAGCTTTCCACCCTGCAGTGGTTGAACACAGCATTTCTTAATGCGCTTCTGTAGCGTGGCAGAAAACACTTCTCATCTCAGTGCACATATTCTTGCTTCTCACCCTGTTTTCTTTCCTCACATTGGGAACCATTGTCTGTTCTTGTTAAAAAATACCACAATACTTCTCTGATTCAAAAAGGCTCTTGGCCTGGTTGCCTTGCCAAGGTGTTAGCTGACTTCTCTAAGCAAGAGAAGCGTGGAGAATTTCAA
Organism: Scolopax minor; assembly: GCA_028566535.1. Lineage (NCBI taxonomy): Eukaryota > Metazoa > Chordata > Aves > Charadriiformes > Scolopacidae > Scolopax > Scolopax minor. The sequence continues at coordinate 2,807,921 of JAOXNG010000057.1, read as the reverse complement.
GCTTGGGTGTAAAGATGGTGAATGTAAAGCAGTGAAACGCTGTGTCATGGAGCCCTGGACAAGCCCTCTCCATTTGTCTCGAGCTGCATTTGCTGATGTGTCTCCTGAGGGATGGGGGGGATTTTGGTTCAGGAGATGATGGTGTTCTGGGCTCTGCCTTCAGGATTGAAGCTGGATGTTAAAAGCTTGGTGTGGTGCTGCTCTTAATGAAACCATTTAGTCAGTTGTAAAATTGTTAGCCAAGTGTAAATTCCCCCGAGTGCAGGTGGCCAAATTGTGCTGTGGTTTTTGCTAAGAAGTTTAAAAGGGGGGAAAAAAAAATCTCAGCAATATAAAGAATACATTTATTATATTAAAAATAAACCAATCAAACCCTCAAGCCCACAATTGATCAAATGATCAAGTAAAAGAACAATGGTAATGTTTGAGTTACTATTTTTTTTTCAGGCTGGTTCTCTCAGCCTGTCAGAGAAATGCTTTTCTAAATTTATTACTGGCCACAGGGAATCATCTGTTGAAAAAGCAGCTTTTTGGTAGCGCCTATTCATGCTGGATGTAATTGTGCCAATTTAGTTTAAAAGTAAAAACATGATTAAGATTACTTTTTGATTTCAAGTGAAATGGGCTGTAAAGCCGCTTAAATTAAAATTCTTACATTTTCTTGATGCAATGCCGTGTGTCATTTCCAAAACAGATAACTTTGCCTTTCTTCTGTCACATACCTTATTCTGTCTTAAAATGTAGGCAATGAGATACATTTTTAAAAACCTTTCATTACAGATGATTTGAAAGTTCCCAGGAGAAGGTCTTGAGTCTTTGGAAATAAAACCTTGTTAAGGAAGCAAACCTAATTTTCTTTTTTCCCTGAATGACATCCAGATTTAGCTGATGGTCTTCTCTTTTATTTGTTTCATAATTGTGTTCAGAATGGTCTGTGCTTTAGAGTAACTTAATATGTGATCGTGACTCCCTCTAGTGATTGAGCCCAGCACTTATTCTACTTACTGTTGTGTTTTTCAGCTACGAGTTCTTTTAGTTGAATTGTCTTCAGTACCAATAGTGCTTCGTTTGCTTTATAGACTTGTGTGGTTATTGGTGATTGTGGAAGTATAGAGCAATGTGCGGTACAAAGACACAAGAATTTTTGCCTGCCCTGAGAAGCTTTGATTAATTTTCTCCATTAAAATTCACGATGCTTAAGAAAACTCCATCAAAAGTTATCATTTGAACTTATTTTATTGACAGCGAGGTGGAGAATCGCAGACAGCCCTGGCTTGCCTATTGCCACGGTGTGAAATTCAGTTTAACAGCAGAGGTTTGAGTGTGGTGTTGGAGATGGGGATGTGACCCCCTTCCCTAAACAGCTGATACTGAGCCTTTGTGTGGTGAGGGGATGTTTGGGTGTCTCTGAGCTCTTTAAGCTCTCCAGGAGAGTGCCTGGAAGGGTTTTTCTTCAGCTGGTTATTCTTTACGCTGCAGTCGTCTTAGTGTTTGTTATTCCCAGCAATGGTACCTTTCCCACACTCTTTAGTGACTGGGATAGACACTTGCCAGCTTCTCTTTGCCTCACAACCTGACAAATAGTCCCCAGTTTCTCTTTGATAGAGGAGACACTTGGTAGCAAAGCAGGAGTTAATCGTTAATGTAGCGGAATATGAGCAGGATTGACTTCAGAAAACAAACCAGGCACGGCAAAGGTATCACAAGGGGACGATTTGCTGTGTAAGGTCCCATCCATTTCTGTAAAACTGGAGACAGATCTGTCTCAACTGCTTCTTAGTGTCCCTTAGATGATCCAGAATGGAGAATTATGGTACACAAACACATTGGTAACAACATTTTCCAAACGGCATATGGCTTCCCTAAACAGACTATATTTATTTTGTCTCATTCTTCCATTCCTGAACTGCTTCTGTTTTTTTCTGTATATATATTTATATATATTTATAATTTTTTTTTTTTTAGAGCCAGTGTTTCTGTTATTAAAAAGGCAATATATGTCATCACACCACAAAAAGGCTACATCCCTACAAATCATCCTTTGCCCTGATGTTCAGGGATCTGAGGCACAATCTGTGTTTTGCGTAAGTGGCGCAGTTGCCGGAGTCTCAAGGCCTCCCAGAGATCAAATGCTGATGCATCTCCCAGGGATCACATTTGCCATATCGCTCAGATGGGGTGTTTTGAGCTACAGAACCACAGGACTGAATTTTCTGAACAGTGGGTTTAAATCAATTTCTTTTAGTGTGTTTGAGTTGTGTAGACTCCCTTGGAGCTTGCTGTTTCTGCTGGGGAGGAAAACCTTTCTGTCCTGCCAGGATGGGGAAAGAGGAGGGGGTTACTCTTGTACTGAACACACCACTGGCAAGTCCCTTCTCTTCCCAATGGCAGGATCGTTGAGTAAAGTCACTGAAAGTGCCACTAATAGTGTGTGATGGAATCTCACTGCCCTTCTGGAGTCTGTTGCTACAAGTTGTGTAAATAGAGTAAATTATACTTTCAGCAGCAACAGCGGGAAGTGATGTGGAGCTCTCAAACTGCACAACAAAGATAACAATCCAAAGGTTTAAAGGCTCAAAAGAAGATTGCTTAGGGCCACTTTGATAGCATGAACTGTATGTGCTCTGCTATTTTGGAAAAGGTAACAAAAGCTGTTTTATTAGTGGCTCATTTCAACCATGCAGTCATCGTTAGTTTACACACCTTTTCCCTCTGGAGTGTGAATGCTGCAGGCGTGGGATGTTGAACTGTACTTTTTCAGCAAGAGTTGATAGTTGTAGCTTGTAATATGTTGTCGGCCAAGCTGTTTATAAGCTTTTGTCTTATGGAAAAATGATGTAGTTGTTACTCTTTTTTTTTTTTTTTTTAAAGTGAGAAAAGCTGCATATTTATTTTTGCAGCATCCAATCTGCATATTTGATGTCTCTGGAGAGATTTCCTAAAACAATCCTGGCAAAGCATTCTAGAATTTGAAATGTAGGGGAAAACTTCCCTTCTAATCAGTCCTGTCCTCTGGCACTGCTTATAGTTTGATCTTTGCTTCAGTTCTGAAAGACAGGCTGTGAAAATACACTTTTTGCTTACTTGTGGTCCCTCCCAAAGTGATTACTTCTTTTATACTTTTGCTCTTGTTGTCCAAGTGTAATATTGACTTTGGACCATTGAGGTATCTTGTAGGAAGTCAAATACAAGGAAACACATACTGAGGAGGATGAAGGACACAACGGGAAACAGAAGAGGAGTAAATCTTTGGTTGTGGTGTTGGGATCCTGGAGCTGATGGCTTATTCTCATTGCCTTGTGTCAGAAACTCAGTCATGTGTTTTGACATATAGTTTCATATGTGAAAAGGGATACATAGAATAGTATTTTTCCTTCTCCAAGTGCTCATTGAGTTGTGTTAAGAGGCATGGTTGTTTACCACCTTTATTCATATAAATCACATAAAGCTGATTTACCCAAACAACCTGCTGTCTGTGTTAGCACTTAAAAATGAAATAAAAACCTAAACCATTGAAGGTTGGGGAATGGAGATTGTAAACTGAACAGAAAATGCTTTTGAGTTGGGCAGCAGGGATTTTTTTTTTTTTTTAAATAAATAAAGCAATGAATGAGTGATGATAAACTCAGAACCGTCCATCTCTGTAAGTGCTGTTAGCTCAGAAGTGGGTCGTAAATCTATTGCCCATGTTTTGTTCTCCTTGGATGTCCCAAGAAGTGTCAGTCACAAATAGAAATAGAGCCCGTCAGACTCCTTCCCCTCATCTTCTGGAAAGTTGGACAGAAGTTTAATTACAGTGAAATGTCTTTTATCTGACAGAGGGAGAAGTGCTAGCTTTTTCATAGGCTTTATGAGTTATTTTGTGATCAAAAGAAGCACTTAATGTCTAATATAGGACAAGGTAGGAATCTTTTTTCTTTCATTGTTCATCTATAGGGCACATTGTGCCTTGATTTATATGTGGAGCTGCGTGTGTACCTAATGCCAGACAAATGTTTATTCACGCTGCTTCAGGACTGACAAGTTCTGCATTCACTTATGGAGTAATATTATGAAGAAATGACTAGTAGGTATTGCTTTTTCTTTTCTTCAGAATGGATCTTTCATGCATTTTTATACCAGAAGGTGGTTGATGGTGTCCTATTAAGTGACCAATCTGCTTTCTCCCAATAAACATATTCAACTAGTGATATTCTAGGGCAACATCTAGTTATTCGTGGCTCTAATTCAGTAGATACAAAGCTTTTCCAATGTTTTTTTCTATTGTATACTTAATCCCTAGTAGAAAATAGGAAGGAAAAAGAATAATGTAGCCAAGACATTGACTTCTGCTTCTAATGCTAAAAACATGGGGTTTTGCCCAGACCTTTGCTTTTCATGATTGTGCCATTTTTAGTCTGATTTCCTGAGGAAGTGAGGCTTATTACTGTGCTTTGTGTGTGTAGGTAGATGAGATTGGGCCTACCCGCCACTTCGGAACTTGCTTGTTGTGTTCTGTCAAGTTTGACAGATGGCAGAGGTCTTCAAAATGATAAATTCTAGCAAATGGAAGGAAAACAGATCTCCAGCTCCATGAGAGACATCCTGTTGGTGCAGCTGGACTTGAGTTAATATTCACCTTTGGAGAGAGAAATCCATAGGAAAGCAGGCAACTTCGGGTTTTGGAAGCTCATGGAACTAGTCTATGTTCTGTTTGAAAGGAAATTCAGAAAAAAAGCTTAAAGAACAGCCTATGGGGGATAGACACAGCTGTAATTGTACCATCTCTTCTGCCTGGAGCTCTGTGGAAACTGCATAGTGCAAAACCAGTAAAAATATTACATTGTATTTGACTGTTCTTCTTGGAGAACGTTGAAGGAGAATCTGTAGAATCCCTCTGATTGTTTTTAACGATTAAAAAACTGGTAGAAGCTATTTAACTCTGGTTTTAAATTTTTCTTGTTCCAGGATTGACCCTTGTTCTTCCTTGTCCCTGATGTTTATGTAGCTTTTTATTACTAGAACAAGCAGTACCTTTGATTTGCTAGTGAAAGCAAAAAAAAAATCCCAGTTTCTGATACCCCTGTTATTACAAAATAGAAGTTGACTCTGTCACCAATCTGGCTCAGGAAAGCTATAATGCAGTTCCAGCATTGTGAATTAAGAGACAAAATGGTTATAAACAACCTTATTTGACTGTTACCAACAAACCTCAAAGGAATAATTCTAGAGCCATGGCCAGTGCTAAGATTCTAAGATTTTATGATTTTATATAAAAAGAAACAGATGTAAACACTGTATATATATATATATGTGTACACATATATATACACACACATATATTTTGTGACTGCTGAGGAGTAGCATCAGTTCCAATACTGCAGAGTAGGGCCAGGTCTGAAAAATAGCTCATCGTGGCTGGGATGTCTCTATCTGTTGGTCATATCTGCACGTAGACTTTGTTTGGTTCTGGCTAATAATTTAACAATTTCTCATCTGGTTCATGGGACTTCTTCAGCCTCCTCTTATTGCTATTTTCATTATGTATTTTCATTGTAATATTCTCCACATCTGCTCATATGCATATGTGAACCTATAGACCATGGTGCAATAGAGTCAGTGGAGGAAATACTGTGAGGA
>JAOXNG010000057.1:2379769-2390439 GCA_028566535.1 Scolopax minor | reverse complement strand
CCTGAGACCGGGGAAAGGACCAAACTTCAGGATGCTTTTTGCTCGCTGCTGCAAAGCTGCAGGCTCTCACTTCTCTCTCCTTCCCTCTCTCCTCACTGAGTTGTGCCACAGTCCCCAAACAGCCTTTTTTTTTCCCTCCGTCTCTACTAGAAACTCTGCTTTCGCCTGCCCTAGAGGTATTTATGGCAAAGCTGTGAAAACAACCGATTTTTTGGATCATTGGCTGAACTGAAAAAAATGGAGGGAAAAAAAAAATCACTGCGCAGTGACCCCAAATTGGAATTGCCCAGGCTCTCCACGGGAAAATATATAGAAGGAAAAAAAAAAATATGGTCAACCAATTGTTTAATTCAATCTGAAACTAACTCATGGGGAATGTCATTTTTGCCTCCATCCCCTGCCTGGAAACCCATTTCTTCACAAGAAGAGGTGATTTACAGCTTCCCAGCTCCACGCTCCAGCAGCACTGACACTGACGTGGTGTGTGATAGCTTCCCCTGTTGCATGAAGTTCCTCAGTGGTGGGGGACAGGGCTCTTCAGTGCTACTGGGAGGAAAACTGGGAGGCAGCTGGGGGAAGCAAGAACATCGCAGGAACAGAGGGAATCTGGCTGCTGAGAGACTGTGGGAAACTCTTTGTTAATTGTTCATGTGGAAACTGTTTTCATTTCGGTGTCTAATTGATATCTTGGGGAAACAGCATCTTTGGAAAAGACATCTTTTGGAGAAGATGCTGCTTGTGCTGATGGAGAGACTTGCTGCCCCCCCAGAGCTGCGGTGCTGCCCTGGAGCTCTCACCCCACATCCTCACCCTGTGGGTTTGGAGACCCGAACCAGCGTGAGAGTCCTGGGGTGGCTGGAAGGACGGGTGCTGAGCTCAGCTACATCTCAAACCTTTGGCAGAGAGGAGATTTTGGAGAGTTTTGCACCGTTCATCAGCAAGGAGAGCTGTGTCAGCCACCAGTCTCTGCTCAGGGGGTAAGGACTGCCGCATCCCTATGGGAGCTGCCAGCAGCATCCCTTCTCCTGCCAGAAGGAGCACCGAGCCCTTCATTTCCCACTGGACACCAGCCCTCCTCCCTCTGCTTCCCTCAGGCCTCCTCCAAAGACAGCAGCCATCGCTCACACATGCAGCTCCAAGGTTGGCTCTGAACTATTTAAAAGCACAGCAGGTATTTTAATTATTCACGTCAAGCACGGCGGGCTTGCTAACGACTCTCTGAAGCTGTCGGGGTGGAGAAGAGCCCTACCAGGTGACTTCCCTTGGCCCATCCTCAAGGCAAAAGCCATGGTCAAATGTTGTCACCAAGGGCAGAAGTGGCATGGGGACACTGGGGTGAGCAGCAGAGCTGTCAGGTCCCACACACACACGCTTGCCCACCCAACCCATCGTCCAACCGCTTGCCCAGCCCACTTTGTGGCCACCATAATGGGCATCTTGCGTGCTCCAGGCCTGGAGTATCTGCCAAATGTTGTGCTATTGCTGCGAGTGCTATGCCCCAAGCTGACAGATGAGCTCTCAGGATATTTTAAGGGTGCTGGAATTACCAAGACACAAGGAAATAGAGGGGTACTTATACAGCACAGCTGGGCGGCTTCAGATGAAGACAATAGAGGGATGGCAGGCTTCCTCGCTGCCTTGAGCTGCTCCCAGGGTTATACCCAAAAAGCTGCTTTGGAAATCAAGCCCTTGCCACCCCTGCAGCAATGTCTCTACTTGCTTCTTCCTTTCCATTACAATATTTGCTGCGAGAGCATCTGCTCTTCTGACCCACATCCCACCCTGGCACTGGGGGCTCAAAGTGTAACAAACAAGGGGAATTAGGTGCAGAAAGAAGGATGGTGTCCCACCTTCACTGCTGGATGAAAACCAGCTTGTGTTCAAGTGAACCAGCCTTGGACGAGGCTCTTGGAGGCTATCCTCAGCTCCAGGGTGCAGGTATGGGGCAGACGTGGGCATCCCACCCACAGAAGGGTTAGGGCTGTGGGGTCCTTCATGTTGACCCCACTGAGTCTCAATCAAAACTGAGCTTTCTTTTCCAGACCTCAGGATTTTTATCAGAGGTTGTTTCTCTCCCTTGAAGGTTGCTCTCAATTATTTCTCTTATTTCTGATAATTATGAAGTGGCTCTTCTTCCCTGCCTTTGCTCACCATTGCCTCAGTGTAATTTTGGAGGATTTCCAAGAATATTAAGGATCTGCTTTCCTCTGCCTCAACGTGAGCAAGAGCTTCATCATGGATAACACTGAGCTTCAGGGCTCTTCTCTAGCAGCAACACCCCATGGGCAAAGCCTGTGAGAAGAAAGAGCCCCACGAGAGCTCGTCCCCTGGTTGCAGAGCTGGGGTCTTCAAGCCTCCCGGACCATCAGAGCCAGCCCTTCTCTTTTTAACCTCCGTGTTTTTGAATGCTAATTTCCACCACATGCCCAATTCCAAGCTCTAATAATGAACAACTGCTTTCTTCCTCTCCTTTCTGATTTCATATTCATGACTCAGGGTTTCCTGGCACTAAACGTAAATGCTAAACGGAAATCGCTGCACAGTGACATGTCTGTGTAGCTTCACTGTCCATTTATTTGCCTTTTTCAAAGAGCTGCTGTGTTAAGCAAACATCTCTCTGCCTGGATCCTATCTGGAGGAGTTTGTCTGGTACGGCATGGTGCCTGCCGGGGTGGGGGAAGCGACTCCGTGTGATGGTGTCTCATCGCTCTGTTTTTGCTTCAGGGTATTTCTTGTACAATAGGTTTCGAGCTCGGTGAATACCTCAACCTTTTCTTGAGTGTTTGCTTGAATCTTGGCTGCGTTCGGAGCTGATACGGTGAGGGCTGCAGCAGGGAACTCCCAGAGAGAAACACATCCATCGCTTCGGCTCGGACTCCACCGAGGGCTCCCGCAGGCAGCAGTGGGCAGATGTCTTGGCAGGGGAGGCAAGGAGACACCTGTAACATCACTGGGTAAATTATTTTTTCTGGCAAGTAGAAAATTCACATACACGTGCAAAAAAAAAAAAGAAAAAGCCCATTTCAGGATTCATCCAAAGTTAATGCCCTCTCCCAAAAGAGAGACAAAAGGCATCTTGAAAAAAAGAAATGTTTTCTGTAAACATAGTCCAAATGTTTCAGTATTTCCCTTGAAGACTATACTTCCATATTGAATTGATGTTTTAAAAAAGGCAGGGCAAAAATAATCTGAAAGCAAAAATCAAAGGAATTAAATCTTCATGTATTTCAAGGTGAACTGAGGTGTTCTTCTCTACAGAGCCACCAAAAGTAGTCTCTCCTCCTTCTAACTTGCCAGGGATGGAAGCTTTAGACACACAAACTGGCACCCTGAAATCTTCCCTCCAATAGCCCACCCTGCCCATGGAGCAACAGGTCTGCCCACCTCTGCTGGTGAACCATGTTGTCCCATGGGAGGCATCATCGTCCTCACCTGTCTGCTCTGCCACCAAAGAGGAGCCGGTATCACCACCCTGGGAGCAAGGACAAGCACCTGGGGCTGGAACTGGGCTGTGCTCGCCTCCACTCACTGTCTGGTCTCTCCATGGAAACACCAGCTGAAGGTGGCTCTGCTCTAAGATGTGGGCTGGGAAGAGGAGCAGACAATGTTCAAGTCCCCTGGGTTGGTCTGCTGGTTTTGCTCCTGCAACGTTCGTCTCCATGGGCAGCAAGGAACTGCAAGAGGGGATATGGCAGCTCTTTGCTTGTGCAATGTGAGAGGTTTTAACATCCCCTCAGATGCCTCTACTGCAACCTCCTTCTCTGAGGCTCCACGGATAGACTGCAACTCCTTATGGTCTTGTTACTCTATTGCCTTCTCCCTTGCCTTCTGCAGTCATCCCCTGCCTTTCCCTGTCTGCCTTTCCCCAAACGCTTTAGCAAATGAGCTCACAGGAAGGCAAGGATGAGAGATGAGTTTCAGACCATGAGAAATGAACTCACAAATGTGTTTGCAACTGACCAGCTGAAGAGTTGTGCTCCTGCTCATGGAGGACAAGCTCTGTGGCATGTGTTCAATCAAAGTAACCGATGGGGACCACGTTTTGAATATTATCTACATGGAACAGGCTCCTTGTGAGGAAATTATGCAGCAATATTTAATGGTGGCAATGATTCAGCAAGTAATAGAAAGAAATATTCCTCCAACCATCATCAGCTTCTCATGGATAACTCCCAGATGGGACTGAGGGTAAGAATCCTTTCATTAAAAAGCTATTCAGTTATGGTAAAACTGCCATATGTGTCTCACTGAGACAGAAGAAGCCTGATTGTCAAAAGTGACTTCAGCTTGAAAGCTGCAGGGAAATCAGAAAGCTTCTTCGCATTTGAACAGGGGTTTTGAAATCTGTCTTTAGGGACCTGAAAGCATAGCTAGATCTCACAGAGCTGAAGGTCTCTTACAGCTGGATGTCTAGGTTAAGGTAATTGTCTAGACTTCTTTTATCATCAGTGAACACAGATGCGTACCAGCCCCCAGAGAGTGATTCATTCTTCCTGTCTTAGGCATCTATTTTGGGATGGGATGAATTACATTCCGGAGGTGTTGAACTTTCTCCACCAACTGTGGAGGAGTCTAGATGATGAACTTAGCCTAGACGCTTAACCTTTATATTGCTAAAATAGGCAGTGCTCAACCGGTGAGAGCTACCCAACTTGTGGTAACACAGTGTCATAGCAATGGTAGGTTGGGAGCACTTGGCCAACACCTACAGCGAGCAGACACAAGAGAAGCAGTGCTCTCCACAGGCAGGAGATGGATGGGGACAAATCCTCTCTCCTCCTCACAGGCACATATCGTGATGACCTCATTTTTTAACTGAGACCTAAGGGCATTCTGGTGCCTGATCATCTCGTCTAATTGTTCTATGTCATGAAAAAAAGGTACAGATTACATCCAACCCCTTCCAAAGCGTGGCCTGAAAGTTGTAATTTTGCAATTCTGGGAGGAAAGCAGGGACTGGTTTGTCAACTGAGTGTACCCTTTCAAAAATCAAGACTTTTACTGATCTTGGGTTTTCCTGAGATTAGCATCTCCAAGCATACAAAAATCAATAATTTAGTTCTGAAAAATCAGCTGTATTCTTGTACTCATCTTCCCAGCTTTGAGCAGCCCTTTCTTGTGATTTTAAGGGTTTGGTTACAACCTTGAGAGCTCTTTTGTATACAAAAGGCTCCATATCTCAGTTTTGCCAAAGTCAATGCTAATGACCTACACTGAAAAAATTATCCTACTGTCTTCTACAGGGCTTCTTGCTATGAGTCTTCTGGAAGCCAATGAGATTATTATTGCCATGACTTCAGTGGGGGCTGATTTCAGTCCTCTCAGAAAAGCAAGATCTATACACCTCTCAGAGCCATCACACCCAAAGCCCATCACTGAAGAGTCCAGAAACTCTACAGGAAAACCAGACATTGCAATTTCAAAGACCAACATGAGAAAATCAAATAGAAATAGCCAAACAAGCAGAAGAAGTTACCAGAGGAAGGCCAGACTGCCATCCATAAATAGCTTTCTAAAGGAAATATTTGCAACTCGTTCTGAGGGGAGCAGCTAAATTACAAAAGCACGTCAGGACCCTTCTCCAAAGACAACAAACACGCAGGGAAAGTGTGAATAAAATTCACGAGGCTAAAGACAAAGGTGAAGGATTTTTAACTACCCAGAGTCGTGGGCTTTAATTCACGGGGAGAAAGATTTGTGCTCTTTCCTGGGGCGTGCTACTGTCAGGCACAGAACGCAGCTGGTGACAAAAAGCCAATGGCTGGAAGCCAAGGGGTCCCTTGGAGGCCAAGGAAATGCCTTAGAGACTTCATATCTCTATAACAATTGGCTTACACCTGTCAGAAAGAAAAAAACAGAGTTTTTTTCTGATTTATCTGGAAAATCAAGATGGATCACACAGTGATGGGTGCGCTTGACCCCTTAACCAGCCTAGCAACACTTTGGTACAGGTTCCAAAGGAGTTAAAGACCTGAGCTGTAGCAGGGCCAAGAACTCCTTTAGTTCAACCTGTTCTCCTAAGACCCACAAAGGACACAAAGCATCAATATAGCATCAATATAGGTGAGTTTGGAACACCAATCATGTAATTAATGCATAAAGAACATTTGTTGATATACTTGATAAAAACTCTTTTATGAAGGAATGAAGAAAGTTGTGGGTACAAGGAGTCTCACACATGCCTTTCTCATCACATGTAATTGGACTACAAGACAACCACTTTATCCCACGACATAAATACGACAGTCTAAGTGAGTCTTCTCTGAGCTTTCCTAGTGAGGCAGCGTGGCTTCATGCTGGTGATGTCCCCTTCAGCTGGGTTATCTCCCAAGGTTTAAGGAAGAAGAAGGAATTTAGAAAGCAAGGGGGTCCTTTCTGAGCCTCATGACTCAAGGGGAGGACCTCCCCTACCCTTTGTGGCCTTGGTCTCTCTGTGAATCATTCTAAGTCAAGCACAATTCCATTTTCCTTTGTATGTTTTCCATGCAGTAATTAATAGAGCAAATCTTGTCATCAAACTTTGTCAAGTTGCACTTCTGCAACATCCTATCAAAATCATTTCGTGGTGATTTAAGCAATCCTAAAATCTACATTTGCTACGCACACTTATTTCAGGGGGTGTTGCCGGTGCTCGTGGGAATGTGCTCAAGAGAGGGCTGAGCAAGACTTCAGCTCATGGTGTGATACCAAAAGTAACATAGACATGAAAACTGCATCTCTGTGTCTATCTAGGAACATACACATGGGCAGCACACGCGCTGCTTGGAGCCTGGTGATATGAATTAGCCTCCAGTGAATCGAACAGATTTTACTTAGCAGAATGACAAGCCAAGCAGGGCGGATACATCACCAATGACTTGATTTCTCCTTTTGGGCTTGGCTTCTCTTTTATGGCTTGGCTTCTCCTTTTCTGCCCGCTTCAGCCATTGAGTGACCCGGGACAAGTTTCTACAGCCGTGCCTTGACTTTCCTGCATTTAAAAACAGGCTAATGTGACTGTGAAGTGTTGGAGATCTCTTAAGGAAAGACACTGCGTGAGAGATTTTTCTATTTTAAATCCTGAAAAGTGCCAGCCAAATGCTAGTTCTTAATTATAGCTGGTGAATATATAAGGAAAATTGATGAGAAGACTATATCGTTTAACTGAAAAGTCAATAATGATGGAATCAAGGAATAGTTTGTGTTGGAAGGGACCTTTAAAGGCCATCTAGCCCAACGCCCCTGCAATGAGCAGGGACATCTTCAACTAGGTCAAGTTGCTCAGAGCCCCATCCAACCTGACCTTCCAACCTTCATCTCCCATACTAACATTTAGATATTTGATTGAAAACACTCAGATAATGGTGTATTTTTGGTTCAAAACACAGCATTAGACTCAGTATTAAATACTATCTTGACAGAGAACACAAATGTCAGTATGACCATCTTTGAAAAGATATTTTCAAATATGTAAAATTAAATGACTCAGGATTACTCATTATGGTATCTTACAAGAAGCAGCAAAAGCTCTTACTTCAGGAAAATTCTTGGAATCGCTTACAATGTAAAGAAGATATAGTTATAAAAAAACCTGCCTCCCTTAATAAAGAAATACAAAGACTTCAGGCTCCAAAGATGAACACTGTAAACCAAAAGCAAGATAGAATACTAAAAAGTCTAATGGAAATCTCAATACACAATCAAGGGAAAAGGCAAAATCACAAATAAAAATGGCCAAAAGAGACTTTCATGAAAGGGACAGCAAGATAAAAGAGTTTGGATTGCCTTCTTATAAGGAAGTTTATATATATGTAGAAAAATACGGAAAATTTTCAGAAAAAAAGTGCAAGATTATTTTAATAAGAAGATGCAGCTCAGTCAGGAAAAAGACAAAATCCAAGAAGCCCAGTGCTACAGTATCACACCCACGGTCAAAGGACTAAAATCCACTTAATTCCTGGCAAAGGCTGTGACCAGCTGGGTCTACAGCAGGTAGTCCTGGAGAGATGTTAGGTCACTTTCCCATCAGAAAGTTGCATTTCAGTGAAACTGAAATTTCTCCTGGTATGAATCAGTTTTGGTAAAGCCACATTTTAAAAGAATTAGAAATGTTTTGATAAATCAAACATTTCATTTTAAGACTTCAAGAGAATTTTTCATTTCTATTTTTGCCACATAATAAAATCTTTAAGCATTCACATCTAAATGACATTAAAATTAAACTGAAATATATTTTAATATTAACTTAATGTCCTATTCAGAATGCAAACAAATGTCAAAATCTTCTAATTTCCTGCAAGATACAAGTTCTTCTATCACCTCATTGCTAAATTTTCAGGCTTTCCAGGTACCTGTTCCAGAACTTGTATCGAAACATAAGGAAAAAGCAGATACTTGAAAGCCATGAAGTCTGTTGTTGTTATTCTGATGTGAAACAAAGGGAAATTTATAGGCAAACTTGTTTTCAGCCCACAGAATCGGACCAAAATATGAGCATCAGGACTGTAGTCTGTTAAACACCCTCAGAGCACAGTGAACTACATTCACCCAACCTAAGTGAAGAAACAGGAATTTAAAAATACTTTTGGGTACAGAAAAAGCATCTGACTGTGTAGAGTGGCCATTCCTTGTGAGCCTTCCCCTTTTTGTCTCCGTTCAGTTTATATTTAGAAATGCTATAAATATCTTCTATTTAATCAAATGAAATAATGTTTTGATACGATTCACTCATTTAATCTCCCCAAAAGAAAGGCTGCAGGTAAGACTGCCTGTTTTCCCTGCATCTGTTCATCTGGCAAAAAAATACAATTTCAATGGAAATGTTGCAAAAACCTTTCTACCCAGATGCCGTATTTCCATATTTCTGATGCCATCCTGCCTGCAACCATTTCTTCAGATTTACATGAATTAACTACTGTCGGACAGATACCAGACTACAAACTAAGTATGCAAAAAAGTAATGATTGCTTTTTCTGATGACTGTGGAAGCTCAAAACAAAAGCTGTAATCTCTTGTCCATACACAAAAATAAAGACGATGGGATGGGTTTAATACACCTCAAAGTTTCATCCCACAAAGTGCTTTTCTCTAAGTTTCACAACAAAACTGCAATCTAGAGCAAAGAATGCAGGTTCCAACTTGGTAGAAAATGCAATGTTTGTATGAACAATTCTTCCTGATTTCTCCTTATTCTGTGGGTTATTCTGCTACTACCCAAGACCTATTTCACACTTAGAGAAAAGTACATTTTCTATATATAACATTATATCCTATAACATTACAGGATTTTTTTTTAATAAGAAAACCTCTTGTCTCAAGTATAGAGAGCAAACTCGTACTCAGCTTCAAGCAAAAGTAGTGACCAGAAGAACAACAGATACCTGCGGTGGAAGTTAAGGATAATTTGCATTGAATCCAGACTGGAGACTCTTTCAACCACTGCAGGTCTTTTCATAACCAAGTTTAAGGAATCAAGCATCAATAAAAATCTACATTGTAAGACAACACCATAAGATAATACCTTATTCTATACATAATTATAATTATATAATTATGTATATATAACCGAATTGCATTGATAGTTCCGGTACAAATTTTGTACAAGGTATAGACCAAAGGAAAATGAACTCTTTTGATCTCAGGGAATGGGCAAAAGATGCAACCTATTACAATTTTCCATAATTATGACCCTCCTGTTTCCTCCTAAAGCTCTTGATTAGTAGGAAAATATCCGAGAAGATTACACAAAGTACTTAGGATTTGTATTGTAATAACGATTACATGGTGTAGTCAGGGAGTAGGATTTTACCTATGATCTAATGAGCTGAAAAGACACTTTCTAACCCTGCAGCAGTTTGATGGTAAATTTACCGTTTTCTGGAGAAGAGTGGCAGGTAAGAGAGCAAAAGAAAAAAATATCTGTCACTGTTTTTAGCATAACTGTTTTACAGCCTCGAATCCTAACTGCTGTCAAGATTTTGATAGAGTTGCCTTTAAGGAACAGATAATAGAAGACAAAAATAAAAAAAAAAATTAAAATGAGTTACAGCGAGAGGGTCCTTTTTGCCTACACCCCTTATCCTGCACCTATGCAACAACAAAATCATATTGCACTAAACCAGATGAACAGGAGAATTCTGCTGTCGTCGGGCAAAAACTCCGGGTAAAATCTTTGCAAGATCTGACTTAAAAAATAAGCCATCGAGATAAAAGCAATTGCTTTTCAAATGGACGGGCAAAACTGGATTGATAAAACATGATCAGGCGGCTTATTGCACGTAATTTGATGGCAAGTCTGTATAAAACTTAATATAGTGTCTATTGTGCCTCTTCCAGATCATGGTGTTGATGTTACTGGCTCATGAGTAGCGCTGGAGAAACTGCAGTGGGGAAAGGAGCTTCCAACATGTAATTTGGTTTTGTCCTAAAATACAGACATATTGTCAGGAAATAGTAACTGTTACCAAAAATACTGCTGGAATGAAAAATACTGTGTTCTTTCCACTGGAAATAATCTAAGAGAAGAAGATACCAAAATAGCTGATGCTAAAACACAAAGTCCCTGTAAGGAGAACATGCTGTGATTCAGCAAAACAGGTAAATATGTGCTTACGCTAGGGGACTTCTACCCACATGAAGTCACAATTTTAAGCAGTTTATGGGTCCCTGAAGTCAGTTGGATGAGTAATGCC
>JAOXNG010000057.1:1352402-1367335 GCA_028566535.1 Scolopax minor | reverse complement strand
GGACTGCACGTAGGGGAAAAAAAAAAATGCCTGCTTCACCCACTGTTCCACTTTGTCCCCAACAGTGGGAACAAAGTGACTTTATTTTTCAGAAATGCCTTGGACCAGCTGTGACTGAGCAGCACACGGGCTGTTGCTTTCTCCTGATAGTGTCTAAAATGTTCAGGACATTTTCCAGGTGGAAGAAACTTACAGCTAAAGACACATAGAAGAGAGATGGAGGAGATTTAAGGCAGCAGGTATTTAGTGTAAAAGCAATCTCATTCATTCTAAAACTTCAGCCTTTTGTAGTTTAAAAGGAAAAAATACTTTCCTGCTCTCCCTTGCTCCTCCCACTCTGCATTAAGATTTGTACAAGGCTTTGATGTGATGCACATAGTGGTGAACTCAGGAAATCAGATTTATATTTTCTCTGAGGATGGAAAAAAGATGGGACAGTCACCCTTTCTCTGTGACTTTCCATCCAAACAGAATAGTTATGTATCTTAATTTATTGTCAAGTGGCTGCAATGCAGACTGTTGGGCCCCCTTGTCAGGCATGGGATGATGGGTGCAGAGAGAAGCCAGGATTATTGTCACCTCCTGTTCTACCATCATTAGGTGTATGACTTTGGCAGACATCGTGGGTCAAAACCCTGAAGGGTCTCTTCAAACCACACTTAACCCTGACCTACCATCATTCTTTTCTCAAAGATGTCCCTTTGTCCTTTATCAGCAAAAATGGTGGATTTTGTCAAGCAATGCAACAAAATCAGACAGAGCCAACTAGAAAAAACTGGTAGTAGCCACACACAGGCGTTGATGGATATTCCCCATTGGCTGAAAGTTTCTAGTCCAGTTTCAAGGACACTATAATTTTCAAATTCTTTTTTCAATTGGACATGTACCTGATGTGAAGTCAGGTAGCAGAGATAAAGGCTGGCACAAGAATATATGCCTAACTGCCTGATTTCTATTGTATACCATAATTATAGTAGCATACACTTTGGACTGACAGCATTTTTTAGCAACAGAGTACTTTAGAAATATTAGTCTCTCAATAGCCATTTGTGTTGAATATTGCCTTATTCAGCAGGTGAGGCAAACCACTATTATCCTACTTTTCTAGCAAAACGTGGAGAGAAAGAGAGATTAAATGACTCACCTAAGGTCAAGCAATATGTCCAAGAGAAAACCTGGTTAAGTTTGGAGATGAGTGTCTCCCAGTAATCAAGAAGTGTGTGCAATATTTCTGAAAAACTAACGTATGTGCACCTGTGATAAATAACAAATGATACTAGCTTAGGAGGTTACCAATTCACTAGCGTGAGAGACATTTTCATTGCATGCTATTGCAAAAGCCAGCAGGACATGGTTCTTACAGACAGCAGTGACCAGATCCCACAAAATGTCACCATGTTCTGACTTGTACAAGTCCCATGAACTTCAGTTTCTTAAAGCAGAGCTGGATCTTCAGATGGATCTTCAGCATACAAGTCTAGAGTTGGGATGAGCTTGTGATTTGGCAAAAATGACCAAAGTTTTAATTTTTTAACCTGGTCTCCTCGTTATTGGCCATTTGCCATTCTATTAACTGAAAGCGATTAATATTGATGGAACGATTTCCCAAAAATGGGGAGAGGCTAAATGATCAGAAGAACAGAAGTTGTATATCCATAAGACTAGTTCAACAAATCTTGAGATAACGGCATCTCTAAATTGAACATGAAATCTAAATTTAGGAAACTAATTATCCCTTAGACAGCTGAGCAAATTTCAGAACAAAAAAAGTCTACATTGAAAAATTTGCTAATAATAGGGCTAATGTATTTATATATGAGGGAAAGGAGAAGCCAGACCTTTTGTTCTGCTGCATTATGAATATCATTGCAGGAAGGAACCTTTGTAGAATAGGTCTAATTGCTAACTACTAATGTTTCAACACAAATGAGCAGGGTCCCAGATTTTACTTGGCTTGGTTGTTTAAAGGCAAATAATAAGTTATGTAGTAAAACAACAGAATCATTAAACATTGATTTACATGTTTATTTTTCTATAAGAAATGAAATTTTTATTGGAACGGAATTAAACAGAGGTTTATGTGCTTGTATTCCCTATAGCCCTTTATACTCTAGTAATATAACAATATTCATAAATCATACCAGGGTTTTCACATTTCCTCAGGAGTGACCTAGGCAAGAAACCCTTAACAACTTGCTGAAAGACTTTGAAATTAAATTCAGCTGTAATATCATCATGACTAATTTATGACTAGTTTAGTTGCTACAAAGATACATTTAAAGAAACTGGAGTACATGATGAGGATAAGATAAAACATGGGTTTAGTATCATGTAGCTATTCTACTAGAAAGATTTATTCCATGTTTCATTACTTTATTAAATGTGGCAAACCAGTCTGTTCCTTGAGAGAGAGGAAACCTTAATTATATAATGAAACATGTAAATAGTAGGCCTTCAACCAAGCAAAACAGGGAAAACTCTAGGTATGAAATTAAATCTGTGTATAACTGTTGAAGGTCTCTGTTCCCTTTGCTATCAGACACATTTGTGTGTGTCTACGCTGCTGCATGCATACACGTGTACTCTGTATATACAGGTGTATGCACAAATACACACATGCTCATGCACACATATGGTCTCAGTTTTAGAACAGGCTTAATAGTAAAATATTATTAAGGCTGAGACAGATGTTATCTGGCACAATTTGAACAATGTTTCTGCAATGCCAGCATCCCTCAAGCCCTTTTTTGTCCCACTGGAGCTTTTGAACTTCCTGCAAGCTCATTTTGCCAAATTGAGATTGATGACAAATTTTGAAATTATTAAAGGTATTTGTTTTTCCTTTAGTTTCTTTTACCACATAATGAAAAGGATGAAAAATGATTCTTTTTTTCACAGTAATTAAATGTCTGACTTCTCAAATTTTATGCGGGCAGAAAACTTCCTCTGAACTCTGTGTGTTGGACACCCAGCTCATAAGCGTCTTGCTTTATTCCACTCCATCATCATCATCACCTCTTATTGGAGATGTGGGTTTTCATTCTCTCCTTGCTGGTTAAGACCAGTGAGTCACTTCAGGCAGCTAAAATATTTCTTGGTGAATGTCTTTTTATGCCACCTGTCTCTAGATAAGTGGCTGTTAAACCTTCTAGGATATCAAGTTTCTGTAGGTGACCTTTTCCAGGACTTCTTGCCCTTACTGACCTCTTTTCCATCTACACCCTAAGGGCTGACCCACAACCAAGGCGCTGTAGGGCCAAGCTTCCCAAGACCATCTTCTTCGCAGCCACTCTTTGTGGTGACATCTTGGCATCATACATGGAGAAGCGGTTTACAAGAGCCCCTGTGACTGACCAGAGATCTCCACCATGCCCCAGTCATCCTGCTGTCACACTGCTGCCTACAAATGGTCAACTGCTGATTCAGCTAATGTCTTCCTGGTCCATCCCTTCTGTTTGAATTAACAGCTGGATTTCACAGTGGGAGAAATCCGGCAGTTCTTTCTCAGGCAAAATTCTCACAGTTGGATTTGCCTCCAACTGCTGTAGCTGGGTTGGGAGGGAGCACAACTTACTTTGTTATTTTATGTTAGCTCTCTGAGTAAAAATATTCCAGTGCAAGTTCCATAGGACTTGGACCTATTCTGTTCTTTCATTTAATGACCCTCAGTGCCATTAGAAAGACACTCCCAGTAAGACAGAGACAGAGGGTATGTTCTTTGTGCGTTGCAGTGCACATGGCTCCCACGTTCTGGAGAAAGCAGTCAGAAGCTGGATGCTGGGGCAGAATGAAAAGGCAGGACCTTCTGTTGCTCTGGGAATGCTATCTAGATGAGTTGCTGGCATGGTTTGGCAGCCTGTATGAGTAGAGATACCGGGTATAACATGTGGAGTTCAGTTTCACATGTGCTATTTCAATTTCAAAAGCAATTGTACCCAAAGTTAATGGATTTGCAAGGATTTACACCCCCACAGCTGCGAGGCAAGCACGCACCAGAGGAGCCCAAGCCGGGAGAGGCCACTGGAATGTGCAGACCAGGATTTCTATGTCTTGGTTTTGGGATCTGAAGTGCTGATCACAGACAGGGATTTGCGTTACACCACCAGAGGTGAAGGTTAAGGCCCTGATTGCTTAGGGGCATGTGGGCAAGTTCTTGCTTTCTCCTGAGTTTAAGTGTGGTGGGACACTAGGGAGATGCTGCCCTCAGTGTACAATACAGAGACTTGATACAACCCCGAGGGCCCAAGGACCCATTCACAGAGTCCCAACCCACTCTCTACTCCTAGAAGATGTGTGGCAGAGCTTTTATCCAAAAGTTTGTCCCTCCAAACCTCTTTCCCTCCCACTGTGTCCCCTCTATCAGTAGAGAGTGGAGAGGAAACACAAGATTTGGACCTGAACAGTCAATTACTACCCAAAAGGAAAATCCTCTGTGGCCAGAAAATGGTGTAAAAATCTTGATCCCGCTTCAAGGGAGCATGGAGATTGCTCTGTAAGTCATGAGGAGCAACCTGCTGAGCTTCTGAGGAAGGTTGTAGCAGCACAAGAGATAGAGCACAAGAAAGCAAAGGGTGGGGAGAGCCCACTTTCCAGGGTGGGCTGACTTTCAAATGCTCCTCGAACACAGCTTCTGTTAATATGGGAGTTAATGGGTCTCAACTAACAAGATCTATCTGATTGGCAGAAAAATAGGGGAATTTGGTTTTATTGACAAAGAAATGTTTTCAACTTGTTTGTTTTCAGCTATCCTAATTTGCATTAATGCTCCCATAATGAGGAGGGGGAGGTTCTGCTGAGGCAGAGGTTCCCAGAGGTGAGGTCAATGACTGCATTGGGTGTTATTTGAGGCAGAGCATCATATATCCATGCAAAAACCACTTCCGTGACACCAATGACAAAAGCCTAAGAAATTAAATCAATAGAAGTCAAATTGCTGCAGAATAACTTGGCACAGCTCCCTCAAAGTCTTTGCTTTATCATGGGAAACCTTCCTTTAAAGGGAAAAATAAACAAAGCACCCCAGAGTCACTAAACAA
Organism: Scolopax minor; assembly: GCA_028566535.1. Taxonomy (NCBI): domain Eukaryota; kingdom Metazoa; phylum Chordata; class Aves; order Charadriiformes; family Scolopacidae; genus Scolopax; species Scolopax minor. The sequence goes on along the minus strand of JAOXNG010000057.1, from coordinate 1,362,299 downwards.
GGCTGAGTCTAGCTTCTCCCCAGAAAGAAACCTTTCATCTTTCCTTTGCAAAGGTACTTATGATCCTAAAAGGAGAGGACAAAAGGCTTGTTGTCCCCACCAGCCTGGCAGGGAGGAACTGCTCTCCCATCCCTTCTCCTGCCTCCTCCAGGCTTGGGACAGGCAGGATTAGCCTTTAAGGATGCACCTCTTTTGGGGTTAGGAAATCCAGGGCTCGCTTTGGGTCCCTTCTTGCAGTCAGGAAGACCCCTCGAGGTGAGGAACTGAGCCAAACACCGATACCTTTTCACACAGCCCAGTGATGGTTCTGGTGGATGCAGCCCTGCCTTCAGCTCAGCCTTTGACCAAACCAGACGTGTCTGGAGGGCACTCACCTGCTTCAACACAGGGCGAAGAGGGATGGTCCCCTGAGATTTTCCTTTTTTTCTTTCCTCATGGCTTTATGTGAGTGGCTGACAGGCTGTGATGGAGTCGAAGAAATAGCTCTAGACTCAGAGTGCAGGAAAAAGAGGAAAAAAAAAAAAAAACCTCGACTTTTTCCCCTCTTCCCTGAGAAAAGGTAATTTACGTAAATTTATCCACGACCAGCATATGGCAATAGCTCACAACTTTGTTAATGGAAACCTGGTGATCCATAACACTTGTGTGGGAGACATTTGCTCGGGGGTAATACAATATTAATGTTAATATCAATGATCGATCAGAGGATTTGCAAGAAAGGCATAAAGTACTTAATTATAATTACATTGGGAATGGTTTTGTAATGGCTACGACATTTGAATAAGGTCACGTCTAGCCCTCACCCCTGTTATGTTGTTCTATATTAAATGCCATTCACTTTAAGTGCTGGAAACCTTTCTGGAGTCGTCAGAATATAATATACTGGGTAAATTGAAATATGTCCCTTCATTTTTTGAGATATGATTGATATCCTTTGCAAAACAAATGTTAACACCTATTTGTACACAAATTTCTTTGATTATATGTTAGGAAAACTCAAGTATGACAGTCTCTCCTGGCAGGCACTTTACTGGGAGCAAAGGACACGGCTATTTGTGAATATTAATTCATCTTAACAAAAAATGGTTTTGGATCTCTGCTGTAAATTCACCCGGGTGTATTTCTGCCCTCCTGATGATACATTAATCCTATATTGCTTCAGAGTCATAATTCTGTCTCCACTGGTCCCGCCAGCTCACCGTGTTCACCTGGGTAACGTGTTGCTTAGTAGGACCTTTTGCTGTCGTTGGGTTACCTTTTGCTGAGAGCATTAACAAAGAACACGTAATAAGAATCATATTCTCACATTTCACAGCAAAATATCTATATTTCAAATATACTGCAGATGTGGACTAGAACTATCAGTCTAACAGCAGCATTGCTGTCTTTAAAACAACCAAGGAAAAAAGCCTGCATATAAAGCACGAGAATATGAACGCAGGTGGGGTCCCAGGGGGGACACATCCCACCCCACACGTGAGCACATGCACACACTGAAGAGGACATCAGGACATGCTCTTCCCACTCCTATCTACGACCCAGCATAAATACCAAAGGAGCCAATTCTCATCCCTCTTCGAACAAGGATCCATCTGCCCAGTGACCACAGAGGTTTTCTTCTTTTTTCCGACCTCAGTATAAACAGGAGATGGGGCAGGTTTAATGAGACAAATTTTGCTTTCAGAAAATCGCCCGGAATGACCATGGGAGTCAGAGAGCACTGAAAGCTCCCATCTGAAGGCAGAATTTTGTCACAAGGAATCATACCTTCAGAGTTCAGAAGACATGCAGCGAAGTCAGGACGGGGTTTTCCATTTTGTCTTTTCAGAAGCAGCAGCACAGGGTTTTGCATGCTGTGGAAATGCCTGAAGATAGCAAGTTTTATAGTTTTCCAAAAAATGAGCATTTATTACCAATCAGTGTGAAATACCACTGATGGTAAATTTTAAGTATATGGCAGGAGTTTCAGCATCATGACAACATACATCATGCATTTTTACAACATATAAGTGCAGTGATATTGCTCCCTTTCTCAATAACAATATATAAGAATATATAGTATAAATGTACAGTATATATTAGACACAATGTAAAATAACTTAGTGAAATGTCAAAGCTTCTGCATAAAAATTCAAGTCATGCCTGAGCATACCTCTAGCACAATTTTGCTCACTCTTATCTCATATACCTTCATTTACCTTTAGTTTATGTTGCAATGATAATTTTATCTCTCTGTATATAATTGCTTAAAACCACCAGAATCCTTGTCTTTTTTCCTTTTATCTGCAGTATGTGAGGATTGCAGCTTCTGAGCCAAAGCCAAGGTTTTTTGGAGTCTGTACTGATGCTGCCGTTAGGTCCTGGGAAGTAATTCATTGTGAACAAGTTGTATAAAAGCAAGTTCTTAAAAGCTCGTTACGGTTCATCATTGTCCATCGGGTTCTGTCCCAAAATAACATGTAAATGGTGTGAAGTATCTTTCCATAGAAACAGGGCTCATGCTCTAACGCTGCTGTCTCTTAATTATAACTCTCACCAGCTTTGCTGAAATTGCATCAAGTATCACTTTGGTAATTGTTTTGCAAGAAGGATCAATAAAAATCTATTTAATAGGAATATACAACTTGTCTCAAAGCCAGGAGGTGGGATTCCAGCTTTGGCCAACAATGGATACAGCTCCTTGCAAAACTGAGTCTCCCTTCACCGTTGTGAATGGAACATCTCCAGGGACTTCCCTGCAGCATCTCCGGAAGCTTTTGGATACTACAAGGTGAGAAATTGTTCTGATTTTTTTTGGTGTAAAATCAAGGAATTAAGAGGCCCTCACCTCTGTCCCATTTCCCATCAAAGTCTGCCAGAGTTCAACAGCCTGGCCATGAGCTTTCTTGGAATTATTTTGATGCAACTTCACTTCAACAACTCTGAGTTCAAACAACCCTGCCCTGAATATCACCAAAAATATACTTTAAACACTTATTAACAACTACATTTTCTAATTAATGTTGAATTAAAGCTGCAGAACAGTTTGAAACATGATGTTAAAACAGAAAATAAGGGAAGACAGTGATTTTCTGTGATTCCTTTTAAGAAAACAAAGCTCCCCCCCCTCCACCTCCTTACATTCTCAGCCAGTGTAAGTCGACAGAATTACACTGCTTTAGATCAGCTTAAGTTCTGACCTATATCCTTCACTGGAATTAATCCTAATTTCCACCAGTGAAAGTGGAATCAAATTCACTCTGTCTTTAATAAAGCAACGGGTGATAAGCAAGTCTCTGTTCTGTCGGCTTCTGCTTGAGAGAGGAAATTCTCTGTGGTGTTCAACCATGTCCACGACAGTTCAGAAAACAAAGCTAGAATTTCGTGAAAACCGATATCGGGAAGTGTTATTTCTGCTTTAATCTTGGCGAAGTCCTTTGGGTACCGGCAGAGAATCAGCTGGTGAAGGGGTAGCCCCTTCTGAGCGCTGCTCGGGGAGGAATCGGGGATGCAGGCGGCTGGGGCTGGGTGGCTGGGGCTGCTGGACACGCTGCTGTGTCACCACCAATAAATAACATCACATTGTCCAGAACTGGAGATTAATTTGCTGGGCCTCCAGTAGATGACATTTATTTTCTTGCATGTGATACTGAGACCTCAGGACAGGCAAAGGGTCGGGGGCTGAGAGGATGTAATCGATGCTGAATTTAATTTCGGAATCCGATTTTGCTAAGGAGGAATTGCTTAGGCTCTGCCTGGTGGTCAGGCTGCTCGGAGCAAAGCTCTGAGGCTCCAGGAGTCTCGGGCCCGACTCGATTCTTTCGTGTCTACTTTCCGAAGAGGAAATGCTGTTTAAAGCAGAGTCTATGGAAGGCATCCCGGGGGATGAAGGACTTTTCCCTCTGCTTGGTCTCTGCTCCTTGTGTTCCCTTTTCACGTTCCTCCTCCTCCGTCTTCGCCTGTAATTCCCATTTTCAAAGAGATCCAGCATGGATTCACATCCCGTCGCAAAGCTCCAATAGTTTCCTTTCCCCTTCTCATTCCCTTCTGTCCTGGGAACCTGTATTTATTTAAAGGCAGTTCAGTATTTGTATGTGTTACAGATGCTGCCGCTCAACATCTGCATTCATTTACATTCAGGAATGGTGTAAACACACATGACAAGACTTTTAAGCCTCTTCTCTTTCATTATACGAATAGGATGTAAACTCCATCCCCGTCAATTTGTTATCTATTAGCACACATCAGACAAGGAGACACTCTTTATCTCTATAATTGACAATTCAGAGGGATTTTAAGTGATTTGCAGCTCAGCTGTTTGTTTCCCTTCTTTCCCAGTGATGACATTATTCCTGCATATATTTTTTTTAGCCATGCACAGTGTGTATGCAAATACACAGTTACCGATCTTACCTTTACAAAACAACTGTTAAGCGATAAGTTATGTCGGATGGAGTTCTGCCAGGCTCTTTGATTTGATCTGTAGTAAGGAAATTTCTTCATTATAAAGTCATAAATGCCAGAGAGGGTGACTTTATTTGAAGGACTTTGCTGGATGGCCATTGCAATTAAGGCAATGTAGCTGAAAAAAGGAAAACTTGCTGTTACACCAAGGCTTTGCTCACATGCTCGGTTTTCAGGACCTTATGGGTACATGCGTGCCTGTATCCTGCTCCCAGAGGTTCTGCTGGTGGATCTGTGCCCTGGCCCGAGATGTCCCAGGGCCAATCCCGCACAGTTGTTCAGTGATCAGGTAAATTCAGGAGTGCTTTGGTCATAGCATAGATAGGTAAGCAATTCCTGTGTTTCCATTTATTTCCCATCTTGGCACCCCAAAGATTTTAGCAGACTGATAGCTATTCAAGATGTTCCTTTCCTTTGCCTTCTTTTCCAAATAATCTGGTATTTCTGCTCTGGATATGGCTATAAACTTACTCAAAAGCAAACAAGGTAAAATCGTATAAAAAAAACCACTAAAAATTAGTCTTTAATGAAAATCAGCTTTCCATTTAAAAAACTTTGAATTCTGCATTATTATTTTTTTTTGTTGCTGTAAATCATAAGCCAACATGTATGTGTGAATGTCATCATATATTTAAGTACTGAGTCTAAAATTCAGACACTCATTCAGTTTTTCAGAGTGCAAATCATTTGGGACAAGAGAATTTATTTCTTTATGCAATGTGGAACACAATGGACCTTTTATACTCCAAACTCATCTAAACATGACACAATGACTTAAAATAGAACCTAGCTTTAAATTTATGATCTTGCATTGTAATATATGGGAAATAAATTTGAATGATGGAGCTTTTTTCATACAAAAAGTTCAGAAAATTTGGTCTGTACTAATACAGAACAAAACCAGTTTGAAACCTTGAAAGTTGCTGCAAAAAAGAATTTCTATCCCATGCACTCCAGAAAGGAACTGATTCTTGGCTTAGGTGATTTCAAACATATAGGTGTATTTCTTTATGACAAGAACCACAGGGAGAAGATAGATATACACTAAAAAAGGGGTTTGAAAGTTCCACCTACTCAGAAATGTTCATAAAACAATGTTTATTTAAATAATATCAATCCGCAAGCAGAAAAGTGAAATCCATCAATTTCAAAGATATAAGAAGCTTAGACTTCATTAGCGATTACAAGTTGTTTTACATCAGGCCTAATTAAGCCTGAAAAGAGAATAAAAACCATAACTCAGGAAGTGTTTATTGGCCAAAAATTTCAAACAGGGATGTATATTCTTTCCCTCCAAAACCCACTGGTACTCAAACACATGAAGAGGCAGAAAAAACCCCTATGCTATGGCTGTGCATGTAGATAACAATGAAAAGTGGAGATAATTGAAAACATTACTAGACGATCACTGCTATAATGGAGGTGGCAAAATACAAGCCATTTTCAGATATTAAATAGTGTCTTTTAAAGAGGGAGGAGAAGAACCATCAGCAAAAGATAAAAGCAGTAATGTGGACTCAATATTTACTCACTGAAATTTGTCACCTAAAACATTTCATTAAATCTTTATTTTAGTGGAATAATTCTCCTCAAGTCCAGCAATTTTAAACTTCTGTGAAAAGTCTCAGAGTTCATCTAAATAATTAATTTCACTTTGGATTATTATCTTTTTCCTGCTTTAACATCTTGTTAGGAATATTTCATTATATTCAAAGTTCAGGCCAACATCACATGTTCCCCTGCATGTCTTAGCCTGGCTGAAAGAACTTTTTGTCTTTACATTTTTTTTCTCCTGCCAACTGATTAATTCATTCAGTTTAGTCATTTGCTCCTCCTTTTCCTAACTGAAGGTTTGTTTATATTTGGCCGGTGCTGTGCATTTTGGTAGCTAGAGTAAACTGGTTTCTAATAGAGCTCCATTAGTATCAACAGAAAACCAGCTGGATGCCTGTTCCTCCTGTCTCATCCTCCTCTCTTTCATTCTCTTTTCTCTACTTATTACATAGTTTCTTTTTCAAAGACCTATCTTGATGTTCAACCACTTCTCTAGCTAACTTGGTCCATGAAATTTAGAAAAAGTTCAGATCTGGTAACTGCCGCATACTAAAAACATGTTGAGAAACGATGCCCAAAATGTTACTAGAATTAGATTTGCAGGTTTAAGGAGGTTAAATAGAGGGCCTTAAATCTGAGGCCTAGGGAAAAAAAAAAAAAACAAACTATGTCATCCTGAATTTCTGAAGTTTTGACACTGGTTTAACATTATAGAAAATGTACTTTGTAACTTTCCCTTTTAAGAAACATACTTAGATACTAAAGATGCTAATGAGCTATACAGCTACTACCTACATACAGGTATAGGGTACTACAAAGTTTTCTATTAGTAACAGAATTTCAGGATCAAGAAATGTATTAGACATCTATTTCAAACTATTTCAAGCACTGAAGAGCAATCAAAAGCAAATTATGAATATGCTGTCCTCCTCCTTGTCATTGCTGTTACTTAGCAGAATTTAATGAATTGTAAAGGTCTTCATTGAAGGGAGAAGGATGCATGATGTAAAAATACAGATAAAGTCAGTCTTGCAGTAGAGAACTTAGGACCTAATTACAAAGCTTAAGACCTAATTACAAGCACCCTTGGATCAGAGAAGAAGCACACTTTTCTTCTTCATGACTTGACACTGATTTGCCTATTGCCTCATGACTCACGGCAGCGCAGCAGCTTGTGTGAAGATCATCTGCCCACAGTCACCCATGGCATGAGACCCGCAGGCAATTGTACCAAGCGGGAGTGGAGCAATTGTTGTGACTCGCCTGCCTCCAGCAGTCAGTCTGCGGTTGTAGTCTGTTCCTCTGTTTATACACAGGTTCATACACACAGGCCTGCTGCACCCCTTTTCTTGGAGAGATTTCCATACCAAGATGATGATAGTAAATATGAAAAACAAACATCAATATACAACCCAATGTGTGCCCCTTCTAGCCCATTTATGACGTGCCAGCACTCACTCCAAGTAGTTTTGTTTAGCAGTGAAGGGAAACAATTGAAGAGAAACCCCAAAGCATACTTAAGAAATAACATGGGCTTTTTCTTTAGTTTTTGTTGACATATTTTCTTTACAAGTCTCCATTCAACTTCAATAAAGTTTTGCTTTGAGCTCCTGAAACTGGAACAGTAGATTTTTTTCTTCTTGTACTACAACATTTACCTTGCAGATTAAAAAAAGAAAAAGCAGAAAAGAAGTCAAAGAACTATAATCAGCAGATCATTGAGTGAAAGGATTATGAATTTTATACTGGCTAAAAAAAAAATCTTTGAATTCATTATCTTTTTATGAGTTTCACATACATGTGAAATATCAAATTAATACGGCCTTATACCATTCATATTTAGAGTTAGAGGAGTATTAAGTGAGCAAATGTAATTCATGCTCAATTTAAGAGCTCTTCAGATTAGCAAGATGTTGCAAAGTGATTAAGGACTAGCCACAGAAAGTTTCACCTTTAATAGTTAAACTATAGGTTTGTGGGGGCTAACATATATTGAATAAGATGAATAGAATTCCAGATAAAATAAAACATCCTTTTGCACTGAAATATGCTGTCTTCAAATTCATTTATATATATCTGATACAAGCACTATAATTTCCAATCTTTCCTTTCAAGGTAGGATAACAACGCCTGTTGCTCATTATACAGTTCTGTGCCAGAGGTGCAGTAAAAACAAGAAGCCAGTCAAAAGTAGAAGCAGTTACAGCTCTGAAAGATCAAAGAACAGGTAAAAAAGTAATAAGGGACACATTTTCTTGCATATTAAATAAGCAAATCATTCTCATTATGCTATATATGTGCCTGTCAAGCATTTTAAAGAAAATCTAGTAATAGTTAAATATATTGTTAAGCATTTCTACACTGTTTTATGGTTTTGAGTCAAAACAATATTCAGAAGTTCTGGTTTCATTGTTCCCACAAAGCAAGCATGAGTTACCAACAATCACAGAGCAGTTCAGTCCAGGTATAAGAATTGGAGTCAAAGGTTTCATTGTCCAAAGCATTATTTATTCTACATATTTCTGCTGAAAATGTAAAGAAAGGAATATTTCGCTGTACATGGTCAGAAACTCAAACTGATTTTATAGTTTCTGTTTTCTAGGTATTACAGATGGCTTTGCTGTGTAATTTCTAGAACATTTAATGTCCCAATAGCATCCTATTACTAAAACAAAGAAACATGAACAGATACTGAGTGTGCCAAAAAATACAAAGCCAAACTACTAAATAGTTACTTGAAGGGGTGCAGAAATACATAAGTCAACACTGATTTCAGACAATTGCCTGACACATTCTAAAGAATCTATTTTTCATTTCCACAGCTGAGATTTACACCCTATGCCCTAATAACTTCAGTAAGAAAGGCAAAGGGAAATATTAATTTGAGATCAACTACTTTTTGCAACTGAGCTCTGAAGGGTAAAAATTGATAAGAGAAAGGAATGAACACAACCCCAACTTATGTTTATATATAGACAGAATTACCACTTGAATATAATTTTGATTTGATGTTGAAAAACTTGGGCCTGAGACAGCACTTTTGTCAGAAACAATAACACTAATTTAACTTCATGCCCTTGCGGTCTGTTTCTCATGAGCTTGCCTTCATCCCCTACCATGCAAATTTCTCTTTCAGTGCAGTAGCTTGCAACAGCTTCCTGTTTAAGAGGAAGGTATTACCACACTGTCTTAAAATAACTTTTTAATTTAGACCAGAGCTTTTGAAACAATATAAGTACTTGGAAAAAAATGGCAAGTTCACAGGAACTAAGGAATCCCTCAATAAATCAGTGTTTTATCTGATCAACTAGATAGAGATTTCAGAATCTTGCTGACAGGTTAAAGAGGTCTATTTTAATATATATATATATGACTATAGGCTATTTTTTGAATTGTTAAAACTATTCTATAGTTTTATTCAGCTGGATATTCAGCTATCACTATTTCATATTTTTTTTCTCTGTGAAGTTCAATAACTATGCTGGTGCTATCTCTGTTTAAACAGTTAAAGTCATCCTTCTCTTTATTCACTCTTCTTGTTCAGCTTCATTATGTGGCTGTCAAAATTTGCTCCTACCCCAATGTTTGAACAAGCCTAGAATATGCCACATTTTAAGTCAGAGAAGAGTATTGTTTTGATCAGTACAAGACAATGACACTTTTATTTATTTTTTGTCAGTTTCTATTTTGTTATCTGAGTATTTTCCTTTTAAAATAAAATTTAGAATCCACAATTTTCAGACTTTGTTTGAAGATATTTGCCTTCTAATTACAATTTGCAGACATATTAGACTGAAGGAAAAATAATCCACTCCTCATCTGTATGGACCATCATCCTGAATGATTTGCAGCACTGGTGCCTGCTCTGGTGATGTCAAAAATACACAAAATTGAGCAACT
>JAOXNG010000057.1:876678-890762 GCA_028566535.1 Scolopax minor | reverse complement strand
CTCTGCTGATTTTTGTACAATTAAAGAAATACTGTTGGCAGTGTAAGTGTCACGGTTGGGATAAATGTAATCTGTGCCCATTTTTAGGGTAAATTTAGACTAGAAGGCCATCTGGACACAGATCTGGAGAAGCAGATAGTAGTATTGTATTACAGGGTCTAGCTTCTTAACTGAATAACCTGACTTGATTAATGAATTTGCTATATTCAGAATCTCAGATTTTTGCTATATTGCTGCTAATGAATTAAAGTTACCAAAAAAACCCTAGTTTACGTTTAACTTACAGTCACAATATCTGGAAAACAGTGCAACTGTAATCAGTACCATAGCATATAAAGCTGAACATGTAAACAAAAAAAACCTCAACTGAGTTTTTGTGATATAGCAAATAATGGGTAAATAAATTACCTGCATGCGAACACAGTTATCTGCTCACTCATTCATTCATTCATCAGTCTGCTTTGGGTTTCTTCGCAGTAATTTTCTAGGAAGTCAATAAGTAAGTTCAAATTCTGAGAATAAACTCCACAGAAACTAGTAAATGCCTCATCATTTTATCCTGTATTTAGTAGTAGCTGACTCATTGATTCACGATCAAACTTTGAGTGCAGAGATTGCTCTTAATTGTATTAAAAGTCTGACCACTTCACACTATTAAAACAAAAATAATTGAAGCCTTGCTTTAGTTGTATTCAGATTCATTGATAGTAGTTGAAAATTAGTTAGGGAGAGAGTCCATTGCAGATTATCACTCCAATATTAATGCAAAATTTGAAGGGGGAATTCTTCTTTTATTGATTATTTAATAGATTTAAAGGTCTGAACATAGACAGAGCTTCCTGACTGGCTGTAAATGATGTCATGACCTTGTCAATAATGCTCTTTAAGTGCAGGAGTTTGACTCTTTCTCCTTTTTGATTTATATTTTGATTTATAAATTCCATTTCATAATAGCAAAAAGACACTTAAAAGAAAGTCTTCAGCTTCTTGCCTTATTGCACCACCAACAGCATGTAATAATCCTCTGAAAATGCACTAGCTGTCATGTCTTATTGCTTAAATATAGGCCATAAATCTGCCTTACTAGACAGGATGGTGTAAGTGCTACACTGGAATGGACTCTGAAGGCAGGGAAAAGTCCAACTGTATCTTCAACTTCCATGCTAGCAGAATGCAGAATAGCTCCAATTAGGGTTCAGAAACATAGATGCAGGGAAGGAACAATCTCTCTTTCTAAGGTTAATCAAATCACACAAATGGCATTAGCCCTGGAATAGGCTGATGTAGCAGCAAAGCAGATGCTTTGAGGAAACCCATTCAGGTCAGACTGCTGAATGTGTTCCATGGCAAGGGGTTGGAACTAGATGATCCTTAAGGCCCTTTCCAACCTAAACCTTTCTATGATCCTGTGATTCTAGGAACTGAAGTCTTTTGTGGTTCTTGTTCATGGGACGGTAGCGTAACCAGAAGCTGACTTCATATCCCTATCATCTGCTGGTAAATTCTGGTCACCACCAGTTAATTCAAAACATTATTAATTCTTGGCAAAGCACAGACTTGTTTTAAAGAAGATCCTCTCAGTGCTTAGGAGAGGACATTAGGATATTAGTTTTGCTTTTAGTTATTTCTGCCTTTGAGTGGATCCAGGTGTTTATAAAGCATGGCTCAAGCTGTTTGCTGCAGATCTGAAGCCTTCCTGCTCCTCCAACCCAGCAAAAAAGCAGGTGGACCAATTGTAGACATCCAGAAAGTTGCTTTTGGGGGCAGAAGAGGGGGTGAGAAGGGGGTAGCCTGAACACATAATGCCACACATGAGGACCTGCCTAACTCAGTGAAGTCAAAAAACTCTTGGTTCATTTAAATATTTTAATTAGCTGGCTTCCCTCATCTAGGCAAATATAACAGAACCAGCTAGGAAAGGGTATTGTGAAGTCATATGGACAGATTTTATGGGGGTGACACTTTTAAATGGGAAGGAAACCACTCTACCTGTTTGTATACCTGCAAGATCTGGAGAGGGGAGGAGTTCATAATTCAGAGACAGAACAAATAAGATGTGCCTATGAAACAAATCAATATATACATACATATAAAAATCCCGGGTATATGCACATAGATAATAAGGATCATATATTCGTGTTCATTTATGATTTATTATCTGTATATAGGAGGAAATCTTTACAGGTGTGTGATTAATGGGCAACCTCATGCTGTAGCAAGTCAGTCAGAAATTTTTTAACTGGGGGTAGCAGCATTGCATTGACAGATGGAGGCACCAATCACATTTTCAGAAGGAAAATCCCTTGCTAAGCTGCTGAAGCAAGAGATTGGTGATCCACAAGCCCCATTCCATTCCAGCACATTGGATGTAAAGAGATAGCTCAAAAAGATGCCAGGATGCAGGTGGAAAGTGGCTACAGATGTGTTACTGAACAGCATTCTCCAAAACAATGGCAAGGCACCAGCACAAATCTGCACCAACACTGGTGGATACTGGAGTTAGTACCACTGGCAATAAGCAGAGATGTTTCCTTGGAGGTGTTCAAGACAAGGTTGGACAGGGCTTTGAGCAACCTGGTCTAATGGGAGGTGTCCCTGCCCATGGCAAAGCTTTGGAACAAAATGGTTTTTAAGGTTTCTTCCAACCCAACCCATTCTATGATTTTAAGAGTATATTTGGCACTGTCAATGCACCATAAAGGAAATGGGCCACCAGCATTTGTTAAAAAACAAAGCAGGCATATGCACAGTGAAGGAGTCTACACACTAAAGGGTGTGAAGAAGCAGATATAAATGGCAGATGAAAACCTTGCTCTCTCACAGGGCTCCTTGGAGTCCTGAGGAGAGCACACATGATGGCATGGCTTCTCTCCTTCTCCAGATCCTCAAACACCAGGCAAGCAGACAGCAAAGAGAGATACACAGCCGAAGCTGCCCCTTGGGTCCCAAGGAAGGAGAAAGTCTACAAAATCACAGGCTACAAACTTGCAAGGAGCTGAGGAACGAATCGAATGAGTGAGTGTGAAAGAGTTGGAAACTCTTTGGCCACAACCGAAATTGTGCAGGGCATGATTTTGCAGGGTGAAATGCCTGCCAGCCTGCCTGCCTGGGTCCCAAACTGGAGCTGGGAATTAGACCCTCTGCTCCACCAAATTCATCCAGGAAAGAAGAAAGAGAAAATATAGACTTTCTAAAGGGTGCCAAGAAATGGACTAAGCTCCATCTCTTAGTGGAGAAGTCTGGTCTGAGCCTTCTGGTCCTTTCATATCCTTACAGAGTACAGTTAGGCAAAGAAGTATACATAAAATAACTCTTTGGCTGCAAATATTCTTTTCAAGCCACGTTAGAGCCATTTTCTCCCTCCTCTCTCTCTCCCTCTTTCTTTTCTAAAATAAAACAACAAACTATATAATAATTATAATGAAAATAATAAATACAATATGCTTACAGCTTCATATAGCTGCTATTAATTAAAATATATGCATCTTACCCTGTGAAAAAAACTCAACGTCATCATAATTTTCTTCATTTTCTGGAGCTCTGTAAATATGAAAAAGAGGACATGTGAAACCTATGAGGATAGCTTTATGATTGCATTTTCATTCACCACTGTCCTGGTGCTTTTTCCAGCTATTTTATAGAATGGCTGGACAGTCTGTTGAGAGATATATGCTACTTAGGTACCCATGAGATTCCCTAAATTATTCTTCCTGACTGTGACTCTTCTATTCTATTCTTCCTGACTCTGTTTTCCACATGGTGACACATTGATCCTGAGTATAAAAGAAGAAAACGAGCCAAAGGCATTCAATGCCATGGGGATGAGTGTGATATGAAAAATATAATAGGCAGATAGGCTGACTGAGTGGAAAGAATCTGTTGGGCTTTTTAACCATCTTCACGAGTGCAGGCTTCTTAGACAACATACAAGCAGAACGCCAGACTTTAGCCCAATGTTAAATATAGCTCTAAGACTTGCTCCTTGACTTAAAGCTTACAGCCTAAACAAGGGAGAAGAGAACTTGTTCACCTCTCCCACTTGCTTTTGCACATCTTGTCCTTACAAAGGGTCAGGGGCACAGAGTGGTGCTCACTTAAACTAGCTAAAAATCCAGCCCAAAAGATGGACCTCATTACCTCCCTCTTCCCCAATCATCCAGGCAAACCTGAGCTGTCATCTGCATCCCAAAGATAAGCAGAGGCTGGAGATGGCCCTTTCTTCATGCAATCCTGCTTGATGGCCTTTTTCTTTTTCCCTTATTTTTTTCTTTTAAATAAGGAAGGAATAACATCCCATTTTCTTGCAAGAAGAATGTTTCCCATCTTCTCTCTCAAAGACACATTCCCAATGGCGGTAAATGCTTGTTCTGACCATGTCCTCAGCTTTTCCAGTCCTGCTTCCTTCTCTCAAAATATGCTCCTTTTCCCCAGCCCCACAATCTCTCAAGATCGCACTATTAATCCAAGGAAATGTCTCAATCCAACCAAACTCTCTTCCTTGCTGTGCTTTATCTTTTCATGCTTTTGGCAGCAACCTCTATCGTTTCAATCCTCACTAAATAAAGATGTTTTTAACTGCTCCCTCATTTAGCCTGAATGGGATTTCAGTTGTTATGCCCACCAGTGTGAAAGAGGCTCACAGCAATATTCACATTTATTAGCTGGAACCAAATAACAAACTAAACATTGTCATTTTGCATTGCAACTCTGATCCTATTTTCTTTCTTCCTCAAAGAATCTATTAAAAAAATAATAATCAGATGTTAGAAAAATAAGTTCAGTAATGGCTCATGAATAGTGATGTTTTTATTATAAGAGAGGTTTGAGGGGTTTTGATGTGTTTGGTTTTTTTTCTCCCACACCTTCTCTTATTGTCACTGAAATGGTTGACTGGTTTTTCCATTGTATTATTTTTTATTCATTTCTCAGATGTCTATCAGAAGGCACCTGGGATGCTGCCAAACCACCAAAGAAAATTGGCCCAAAAAGAATAACAAGAAAAGAAGAAAAAAAAAGAGAGAGAGAAAAAAGGAAAAAGTAAAAAAAGCAAAATTCCCAGAAAAGGCCACCAAATACTGGAGCTCACAAGTTCCAGAGCAATCCCCTGCTGTGCCACAGACCCTGTCACTGACTGTGGGCACATCACATCAATCTATCGATGTCATCGTCCCATGGATATCACTCACTCCTTTTACCACACAATCTGTCTTCTGCATACAGAAACCAGAACTCCTGGGGAAGGAACAGTAGAGCTTAGCCATACCCCATGTTCGGTAGGAAATAGCATCTCTCTCTCTTGTGAGTCCACCCACAGATCACTACATCAAAATGGGAAAGTCTGACATTTGTATTCAAATTTTGGTAACTAATTTTCCCTTTCTGTAATAACTCAGTGCTGCTGGAAAAGCAGGGCCAAGGTGGGATAGGAAATTCATCTTCCTGGAACTCAAAACCAGGACTGGAACTCAAAGTAAAAAAAACTCAACTACCTAATGTCAAGATAGATTTTTAAAATTCCTCATTGATCTCACACATTCCAGCCAAAATAGTTTTTCTTTAATTGACAGCATTTCCTTTCTTTCTTTCTTTTTCTCATTCTTTTCACTGATGAAGTTGGCAGAACTGGAAATACTTCTCCTGAATGACATTCCAAATGTCCCCTAGAAGTATGCTTCTGTAGAGCAAGAAATCCTACATGTTAATTAGCTTGGTTTAATTAGGTATGAGGGGAACGGTCCTAGTTTGATGTATTACATTAGTTCTCAGGGGCAAAGAGGCTTCTCCTGGTAAGAAAAATGTTTGTTTTCTCAGGACCCGAAGCCATGTACACCCCTACTGACTCGTTGGAAGTGCATCGTGTGCCCCAGCTGTCACTCTGCAGCTCCTGAGGAGTCTTGCACAGAGCTTGAAAGGAGCTCTGGGTAAAGGTTTACTGGCAAGTAGGCAAAATTATAACTCTTTAAGCATAAGTATTTGCAGTCCATGTTGAAACATGACAAGAGAAGTGTTAATAGCACCCTGTCTATAGCTAAGTCTCAGTGTCTTATGTTTTTCTACAGGACCTATTACACTGGTATCTAAGTATCACCAATGAAAACACTGCTCTCAAATAATTTGAACAATTTTAAAGCCATTTTTTTTGTCAGTTCTACACGGAATAAATATTTTTCTATAAAACCTATAGAAAAATAAGTTTTTCAAAAACGCATGGGATTTATGCTGTGTAAAAGGATTCTTGCCTCCTGCACGCAAACGGAGACCAGCTCACCTCTCAATGGCCACTCAGTCTAGAAAGGGAAAATAAAGAAACTTTAAAATAATCTCAATTCATACCTGTTGCATTTCTGCAGAAAGTGAGTGGGTTATCCCAAGTCACAGATAATTCTGTCTACTATCCTTGCCTGACTGACAACAATAAGATCCCAGATGGAAAGTGCCACTGGGAGCACCTATCCCAGTCTAATTCCCCAGTCCACCCCACATCAACAGCAGACTTCCAGACTGTCAGCAAAAGGCCAGACCAAACCTGTAGCAAATTTACTGTTGCTCCTTGAGGAAATCAACTCAGTTCTTCAAGCAATACTATGGTCTCACCACCAGGTTACAAAATTGCCATATTTATGAGTTACAGCTCAAACATGACCATTCCAAATTTCAGCACTGGACTGCCTCGCACAGGAGGGACCATTGGCCATCCATGAAGTGAAAGGAGAGGCAAGAAGCCCCCACAGGAAAATACAGGCTCACAAAACCTTATTGGAGTCAGGCTGAGCCAGCTCTCACCTTAAAGCTGACAATTTTGCAATTTTCAAGCTTTATCTTCAGCCTCTTATAGAAACCCAACTGGATGTCTTCGCAAGGTAGAATTCACTTTGGCTGCCACTAGGGCACCTTGAGGACCATTCTCTAACCATTCCAACCACAGTGCTCCCAAACCTGTCACAGTTTTTAATTTAAAGGAATGTATTTTGAACTCATTGTGTCTGGAAACACCTGGCCATGGGACTCTGGTCACAAAAGGGGGTGAGAAATCGCTCAGCAGGCTTTGTCTCTCCAAAAGCAGAGGCGGCTGCATCGCAGGGAATCGCATCAGTTGCCTTCAGGCCTGGGCAGGATGCACAAAGCCAGCAAGACGCCCCCTCACCCTTCAGAGCACACAGGCTCCAGGACGAAGGCAGCCATCCTACTCCTCACAACGCCACCATGGACTTCAGTAGGGAGGTCTGACCTCAGTGGGCTCTGGAAATTCAGGTCATCTGTTATTATGGCCTTTAGGCTGCAGAGACCTGGCTGAGAAGCAGGGGGGACAGGAGGCAAACACAAAAGAGAGGGACAACTACAGGGAGGTGCTCATTAGTACCAGAGGAACCAACATTGTGAGGTGTTTTGTCATGTGTCTGAGGTACAGAACAGCTGCTTGGCTAATAGCATTATATAGGATCATGACTATGATCCTATGAAAAGAGCATTAGCAATATTGTGGTGTAGGAAAGGAAAGAATTATGAGCTGCATATTTTTTCCTGAAGACTAATATAATGAAAAGGGTTCTGCTGAAGCCACTAAGGCACCCTTCAAATCACATATATTGTAAATCAGCAAAGCCCTAAGGCATCATGTTTATATAGACACTTAAATTTAAAATAAAAATACTCAATCTTTGTTTCTGAGTAGAGATTCAATTACTTTGAGCTTTGGAGTCGGAATAATATGAAGCATAAAAGTAAGTTTTGTCCCCAAGGTATCTCTCACTTGTGGACCATTTAAATCACCTAGTTGCATGAAGCAGACAAAACAAATTAATCCAAAAAAAGCAACAAAATTAGTCTTTTATCTGTGAAACCTGATATAAACTGTGAAATAGAGAAATACGCAGAAAGTACGTGGGGTATGAAGCATCACAAAGCCCTCAGCAGCTGTACTTTCATCTTTTCCCCAGTTCTATAAAGCTCTCCACAGAAAGGCAGGAAATATTTTATTACTGCAACTATTTGACAAGCTGGTCTTAATACCCTCTCACTGCCCAGGTGAGTCAGCGCCAGACGAGAGCGTAATGAAATTTCAAGCATAATGCAATAGAGGTTATTACGATGACTGCCAGAAAGTTCATTGAGACTCCTCTGTAACTGCAAGTGCTTTTTTGCCTTTGCTTTTATTTTTTTTCTTTTCCCATTTTAAAATCAAATTAGAGATTGGCCACTAAAGCCTTGATTCCAGAGCTGAGAAGAGGAGCACAGAGAGCTCCTGCTCCTCCGATTAGCTCAGCTGAGTTCAGCAGAGTCCGGCACAGAAAGTGCACGTTAAGGGAGAGAAGCCAAAGGATCTGAACTTCTCTAAAAGCCTAAGTCTGCAGATCTGGGGCTTGCTCCAGTCCCTGTCAAATGCTGCTACCTCAGCATGGGGTAAATCCAGCTGCTTCCCTACCCAGCACACTGATAGAGCTCAGCTCCCACAGTGTCCCCGGGGCAGTTCTGGGGCACTCGCAGGAGGGACTCCTGTAGGCGTTACTGGAGAGAGAGGAAAATGGTAAAGCTTTTTTCATGAGTAACACTGAACCACATAAAACCTAGTATCCGGGCTCCTCAATTCCATCAAGGCTTCCACAAAGGTTAGACTAGAGCCTGATCACCACAAAAGCAGCCAAAATGGTGGGTTTGAAAGAGCTCTCTGAGACAGAGAGATACCTGCCTGTTCCCCAGGCTCCCCTGAGTAAAACAGCATCCAACCTCCCTTTACGCAGCTCTGCCAACTCCATTACAGCCCCCCCGATTGTTCCAGACTTATTTCTCTTGACCACCCAATTCCCTTTCATTCTGCAACTAATTTTTAAAGCTTTTTTATTTTCTACATTATCAAAATAACTTCCTCACTGGAACTTACAGAAATCAAAATCCATAAAGTAACTGCCTTTCCATCAAACCGCCCAAGACTGCTAAAATAATTGCAGAAGCCCAAAGTTTCCAGCAAGTCAGACATTGGGCACACAGAGCCTCTGGGGTTGTGCATTTGCTCTCACAACCACTGGGGTTTCATGGGACAAACCCAGCACCCCCTCTGCCCGCCTGCGCCGTCCGTGTTCCTGCACCACCCGCTCTGCCGCTGACAGATCAATGTACAAATCAATGTAATGGATTTATTGGCCCGAGATGTGGCCAGCACCACGAGAGCCACTCGGAGCCACCGCCAGCACTCACTCCACCCAGAGGAATCCAAACAGACGTTGATTCCCTGTGACCTGGAGCAGGAAATCAGCCCAAGACTTTGGTCTTTACATAAGTGAAGAGCTTTCCAAGCAACTCTTGACTGGAAAGGAACTTTCTTAAAAGTCTCAGTGCAGTGCTCTCAAGCCGTGAAGGACTCTGCAACCATCCTGAGGCCAGCTGAACGTCACTGCATACCACTTCAGAGGTGCAAAGCAGCCTTATCTGCCCCAAAAACACAGCCTTCAGGTCTCCAGAGATAAAAGGCCAGAACATTAAACCACTCTGTCTTTCCAGCCACTATAAAGAGTCATTTAATTGAACCAAACTCATTTAAAATAGAGCTTGATAAAGAACAGGACCAGATTATTTAATAACGAAAAGAAAACTATTCCTCTGGGTTGGATGACACTCCACCATTCTCGCAAGAGAAAGAAATGGTAAAATGTTTAATAAAATTTACAGCATTCCATACAGATAAAAGGTAGAGGATGCTCAATTTATGGGTCATGTTTGGCTCAGAGCAGCAATAAACGTCAGGTCAGCAAGTGATTCTTTTTCCTAACTTGGAAAAAATATTCTGACTAAATGAACTATCACCATAAACCACATACAGGCAGAGAAAGGAAGGGGAGAAAGGCACTCACTGAAAAAATGGCAAAAGGTGGCTTTCTTTTAGATAGCTGGAAAGCGTCAAAACAAAGCAAATTACTTATGTGCATCTGTAAATAAAATATTGTCTTGGAAAATATGAACACTGAGTTGGAAATAAGTTGGGAAGTCATTCCCTGGCAAAGAAACCAGTCTTTTTGATTAAATGCACATCGCATGGTCATGAGCAAGTATGAAAGTCTAATAGTATGAAAGTCTAATTCAGTGCTTCTCAAACACTTTCTAACAAGGGACTGACAAAGCTAATGTAGCTAATACTTCAGTTAATACAGAAGAAAACGTAAATGGCCACAAAGCGAGGCCCAAGTCCTTTAGACTCTGTGTAATGGCTCTTTGCTCTCTCCTGCAGCAGCAGAATTGCATTTAGGTCCCACGCTGTACGAGGGACTGAGTGCTCCCAGGGTAAGAAATTGTTCCCTGACCCGGAGAGGTGACAAACTAGAGCTGGAGGGGAAAAGCTGTGTGAGAGAGAGGATTTGCCCTGTTTTACAGCTGAAAACCACGGCACAGACAGGTCGAATGAGCTGCCCAGGGTCCCATGCACTCTCTGGTACAGCCAGAAATGAAATCCCAGACTCCTCAGCCTCATACCAGTGCTTTCGACTTAGACTACCATTCTGCTGCTAAAAAATACAATAGAACCAAGCCCCGCCATGTGCCAGCAGCGAACTACCGCTCGCCTGACAGACAGGCAAACTGAGGAACAGGAGAATTAAAGGTAATGAAATTTGTCAGAGGCTCATTTGTTTTGAAAGACAGGTCACTGCTTTAGGTGCTTAACTCAGGAACCCACTCAAAAACTCTCAGTCCCACGACTCGCTCTCAGCGCACTCTCATTACTCCAGTGTTTTGCACTGCTGTTCTACAACCCCAATTTTTTTTAATTACACCATCACTCTCTGCAGACATTCTCCTGGTTCCTGGGGTGGAATTACTTGAAACTTATTTAGTAAATACCCAATGCCAAGGAGTAATCCATTCCATTTGAGCTGGAGGCAGAAAAGCCACGTAGGAACATGACTCAAGGCTCCTCTAACTAAAGAGAAAGAGAACAAGGAGATGAAGAGCAGCACGAAGGGAAACTTCCAGGCTCACCTGTACCAAACACACACTTATTTATGAAGCAGGTTATTAGTAAAGATTTCATGCCAAGTGCCAGCAGGCAGCTGTATGAGGGTCAGGCTGCAAGTGCAGTTATGGCAGAGATGGGGAATAGTCCAAACAAGCATTGAGAAAGCAGGGGAGCCACTGCTCTCCCTTCTGCCTGGAACAGATCTAACAGTCCCCAAATGCACACGTCCAAACTCATGTGTTCTTCCTCCCTGAGGTCGTAACCACACCAAGCACATCCCTCCAACTACTGCATTTATCAAAAATTCTTCTCTAACAAAAAAGTTACATTTTTTTTAAGCACCACAGAGTAAACAGTGAGAATAAGAGACTGAAGCGAGCACAAGCATTGAGGTGGACAGCCCAGTGCCTGGCAGCAACCACAGCCTGAGAGAAGCCTCCTGGCTCTCCCGGAACCACCCTCAGCCCTATTTGCATCTGCAAATTCTTTACTTGCCCCAGGCCCTGCAATTCTCAAGAAATTGCCAACAATAATTGCTGCTGTATGATCATAGCCTTTGATGAACAGGTTTGTTGGCAAAGAAAATTACTGTATGCTTCCTGCTTAGGCTATTTTTATTTTTAAGAAATCAAAATAAAAGGATTACGATCATCCACCACACGGAACAACGCCATTCTCTGCGGGTTTGCCTCATGCTGGTATGCAGTGGGCTTGGGAGCAGACAGAACGGTCCCTCGGTGTTGTTAGGGTAACTTGTGGTAGAAACTGGACACTTAGAGTGCTACCCTCCAAATCGAGTTGCAGTTTGGCAGGTACAATGTTGAGATTCCTAAAGAAAACACTGCAGCAGAACTGGGGCACTAAATACCTACTGCCAGTGAAGGAAAGACAGCGTTGTCTGCCAGCTAAGGCTGAGAAATAAGTTGCTTTATGAAACATCTGAATTCACACTGCTTTGTCTAAGGCTGACGATGTGTGGGGGCTTTAGTGATGCCATTAAATACAATCGCAAGGCAACACAGCAGAATGCAGCAAACAATCCAGCTCAGGCACCAGGTCTGGTTCTCCCTGTTTTAAAATGTCAGGAATCAAAAAAGGACATTACCTTTGGTTTAATCAGGATCCCAGACACAGCACAACGAAGCTGCTGCTTGCAGATATGTTTTTCTGAAGAGAAACAACAGAAAAGCTTTATATATAATGACCCCATTCACTATTAATCCCCTTGCATTCACAAAATGAGGCTGAGGCTGCCAAAAACTGGAAGATGCCCCACTTAGCCTAAGTCTGAACCTGAGGCAAGCAGCATTTTCCTACTCAATACAGCCACCACCCCTGAAAACTCTCCAACTTGCTCATTACATTGGTACCCTGGGAACAGCGCAGGGACAAACAACAAGCAGCCAAGCCAGAGACAAATTCCAGTCATACAGTCATCACTCTCCTGGGACGAGCTGTCTTGGCCACCACTTCTCTCCCATTGCTCAAAACCACAAGAAAATTTATTAAGAAGGAAAGGAAGTTGTAACACCAAGTCCTTGATAGACCAAGATGTGCCAGTGGAAGAGATTTGGTGAAATAATCAGAAATAAAGAGATATGAAAATATCCAGTGGGGAAAAGAGAGAGCAATTTTCACTTGAAAATCAACTTTTTGTTGATCCCTCTAGAATTTAGAGATGTAAAAATCATTGATTTCTTAAAAGTTGTCCATTGCCTGAGTGCCCCGTGTCAAATCTAATCCTGCCCAGCGTGGGCTCTGTGGCTGCAGGGTGGCACGAGCTCCTGCGCTGCCTGAAGGCTCAGGGGTGGGTAAGAGACACCCCCCATGTGGGGAAAAGCAAGAGCCACTCCTGCACACTGGACTCCTAAATAACCCCGGGTCACGCAAACTATCTCATCTGGATTCAAGGACACTGGCTTAGAATGAAGCTTTCTACAGTCCTCATATCCTATTTATAAAGAAGGGCGCTTGCAAAGGGAGCTTACTCCAAGATAGAGGTTAGCAGCTGAATTCAAAACTACTTGGGGTTTTTGTCACTTCCCCTTTTTTGGTGCAAGGCTATCAGAGCATCTACACTTCAACATGCAAAATCTCTTTCATTCTGATAGATTTCAGTACAGATTAGGAAATTAATATTTAAACATAAAAGTTAAACAACACAACTAAAATCACAAGTTCAAAATGAGTTAAATTCAGTATTTCAATTAAAGCAATTTCATTGAAATAACTATTTCCTTATTGTCATCCTAAGGAGCGGTAAAACTCATCTAACACTTATTTCCAAATGGCAGGATATCTTGGTATTTCAACTTTCCATTTCAGACTGGAATTGTGTTCTGAAATAACAGAAATTCCAATAGAAGAGAAGCTCTCCTTCCTGAATGGACTGGACTTACTCTTTATTGGGGAAGGACCAGGCACACGATTACGGTGCTGTTCTGCGTCCCCGCAGCCCGGTCCTGCCCTCAGCCACCCGCGGGGCCCTGCCCGCCACAGAGAGGGCCCTGGGGTAACTCAGCACAACCTGGGGAAAAGGAACTCATTAAATACCACAAAACAAACAGCAGAACTCTGCAAACAGTGCTTGCTCCTCCTCAGACATAGAGCAGACTAGAAATACCCACAATGGAAGGGACAATATTGAGAAGCAGCTGGACTCGTGTGTCTACGTGCCATTCTCCATGGTAAGTAGAGAACTCGGAGTTCTGTAGGTGGTTTTGTTTCTCTGGTAAATTGACTCACACTTGTGTCAACATTTCCAGAGCAGACCTCATCTTAATAAACTGCCAATGGGTATGAAGACATACACGGCATCAGTCCCACAAAAGGTAATTTCATTAAAGAACACACCGAAAGACAAATCTAAACAGCCAAGCATTTGCTATTAGTTATATTAGTTATAACCCATTGAAAGCATGTATCATGTTTTATTTTCTGGAGGTTACCTATTTAATTTAGTAATTTTGCTGTCATCCATAATGCAGTCTATCATTTGTGATAAGCTGGTGTAGCTTGTCTACAGCCTGAAAGGAACTTGCAGCCCTGGAGTTGCAGCAAGCTGCCTTGATCCCTGCATCCAGCTGACATCTCCATGACGTACGCTTCCCTTTCCCAGTTGGACTCCGACAACACCCCTAGG
>JAOXNG010000057.1:844225-854698 GCA_028566535.1 Scolopax minor | reverse complement strand
AATACAGAAAGATTCTGCAATGATTTTGAAAATGACCAAGGTGGGATGTTCATGTCAGGGGTTGCCAAAGACAATGAGGTTCTGCGTGTGAGTGGCTCCATATTTAACTCCAATTATGCAAAGATTCACATGGCTTTTGCAGACCTGTTTGTCACTCTGTCAGTTGTGTCTCTCATCCAGATTTCAGTGGTGTAGTGTCGTGGAAGATCCATCTTCTAGTGGTTACAGGCAGCTTCACGGTTTGCTCTCAAAATTGATTGACTCACTATTTCCTTTCCATGAGTTTTAAGTCTTACTTCCTTGGGTGAAGATCTGAGAACAGCACCTTTGCACTAAAGAAGTCATTAGTTGAGAGATGTCAGAAGTGTGAGTGTAGAAAATGTGGAAGTGGATATTTGGTATATTTTTTCCATAGTGATTTTGTCAGGAAGGTGGTATTGTTAGAAGAGCTACTAAACAGGTGAGAAATTAATGTCCTTAGATTTGGGCTATTTCCAACAGAATATAATAGGGTAAGTTTTCAGGAAATTCAGCAGAATGAGAATCAAATTTCTGTGCACTTCTGAGCCTTAGTGACACTTTTTACTTTGCTTGTCTCATAAGATTAGACAATATGCCTTTTTATTATTTAGTTTTTAATTACTTGCCTGTTTTTGTGGTGGCTTCTAGAAAAACTGTTTCCCTGGTGCAGGCTCTTACTTCAGTGAGCCATCGATCCTTTATAGGGAAATTTGGAAGGAAAGGAAGGCTGCCTGCAAAAGACAAGAGTGGCCTTGTGTTGAGTGGCACTCGGGAATGGCATTGGCCCAGTAGCCATGGTGGCCTGCCACTTCCCTACAATTTGATGGATAAAATACTGTACCTCTTACTTCTCAGATCTGACACAAGGTCCCTCCTGGTGACTGGTTTTCTGTGCCTGTGCTGCTGTGCTGTAGGTTTCTTTTCTCCTATTTTGTCCACCGTGCCCTCTTGTCCTCTTTTGGTGGATAAACTTGACCTTGTGTCCAGTAGAATGCAGGAGGCAAAAGGGTTGCATTTAGATAGTAAAATCTTTTGTCCTCTTACTATTATTTACATAGAAGTATAGTACTCAGCTGGAAATTCTGCCTTCTCTCAAAGACCTCTGACCATTTCAGATGAGACTCATCTGAGGGAGAGGCAACTGCTGGAAAAGGGATGCAAACTGGAGTTCTTAGGAGAGTTTCCATGTGTGTTGTAGATGGGTGTGCTCTGCAGCCTTCCCCACGGAGGACAGGGCTTACGGCTACAGCACAAGGCACGAGTCCTACGTAGACAGGACCAAACAGTCAGGTTCTGGAGGTTGTGTTTGTTGGAGCAGCTTAAAGCGTGGCTTCACTCTGCTGGAAAACCTTACTGCTGACAACAGTTTCCTTTGTGAATCTTGCTGACTTCATTTTTGTGGCTCGGGTGCTTGGTAATGGTTATATTAGGACAATTCCCAAAGGCTAAGCTGTGCTGATGCTCAGCTGTTTATCAGACAGTACAGTGGAGGCTGAAATCCTTGAGAGTTTGGAGCATGTAACTGATATTGGCAACCGCGGCTGCATAAAACTCTCTAGAAATAAGTATCTTCAATCTGGCTGTTCCTTTGGTCGATATTCCTTGAAGAAAATGAGGAAGTCACTGGGGCCACTGTCTGGGAGGGGTAGGCTGGTGTCTTGTTTCTATTGATGGAAGCAGTGAGGAAACAAACAAGAGGAATGAACACTCCCAGACAAATCGAATACTCCAGACAAAAGATTTTGGCCAAGTTACTGAGGCATTGAATTGCTTGGTAGTGGGTGAAAAATCAGAAAAACCTGAAAAATCAGAACAGTGGTAGACTGCTGCATCTCAGGGAGATACCAAAGCTGTTCCCACAGGTGAGTGTTTTGCTGGCTGGGAGTGCACCAGGACACTAAAGTTACCTAAATGGTCTTCCAAAGTTCAAGAACAATAAAATCACTAAGTGTCTCACAAATAAGAAATGACTTTGCAGCTTTGGAAAACAACCAGCGTGTGTGTGTATTGTGCATTTCTGTGGGTTCAATCTAAATTTGGATCTTACTTTCCCTTGATATGATTGACCAAACTTTAGTTGTCCTGTTATCCAGAGTGATGACGGGCTGGAATATTTGGGGTACCAGAGAGACTTCCTATGGTACCTGGAGTGCTAGAGGATAAATACAGAGATGCAGATGAACAGGCAGCCCTGGAGATCTGTTGAATTGCCGTGGAACCATTAGGTTTCCTCTGAATTCTTCTCCCCAGGTCTTCTGTTGTGAAAGCACAGCACTGTCTTTGTGACCAACAGAATTGTAAATTTAGGGCTCAGCAGAGAGCAAAAATCATCAGGTTCTCTCTAAATCTAAGGTGCTGTGGAAGCAGTGCAGGTAGAAATCTCCATTCTGGCCAGGTCAGAAATAAGTTCATCTTCATCTCTATACTAGATTGTTAATTAGTGAGTAATTTGCAATATGATGTTTCTCTCCAGAAACCTCATGGAAACAATAAAACATGTAATTGAAGCTAACGAGCACTTGTCAGGATACAATAATTTTGGCTACTTACCGAAGTACTACCGCTCAGCGCGAGGGAGAGCAGCGGGAGCTCCCTCCAGAGCACCCAGCCCTCCCCATACGGCGAAACTCAGACCTCAGGGTGAATCTGCCAGAGGGGCTGGAAGGGGCTGGACGTGGCATTCCTGGCCGTATTTAAGGACCTTCTCTCTCAGCTGAGAGGTAACTTCTCAGTACACCCCGTCTCCCCTGTCGGGCACAGGGGCAGAGCCGCAGCCAGCGCTTGCCCACGAGCTGCTCTGTTGGGTTGGGGGGTTCTGTGTTCCAGTGATGAACAGGCCCTTTTCTGCCATGGGCTCTCACGCTGACCCCAGCCCCAGCTCAGCAGCAGCACATGGAAGAGGGTAAGTTGCACAGAGAATGAAGACACAAATTACAGCCCAAATGCTTCTATCTTTAAGTACCTGTCTATATCTGCAGAAAAGCTGGCCAAGAGCAGCAAGAGCTCTGGCACCAGCTCAAACCCGCTCACCAGGCACTGGGACACCGCACCAGTGGTACGGGGGGGCAAACGGGGGGGTGCCGAGAGAGAGGGAGAAATAAGTCTTTTGTACAAGCCTCCTGCACTACCTGTAGTTATACCACGTGTGTTTTTCTAACCATCTTTCAGTGATAGTCCTTAATTACACAGCACAGTAATGAAATACACTCAAAATCAGTGGGAAATCTGCAAAGCAAATAGCCTGTGCACAGCACGTGGGGAGAAGGGAACCAGCTCAGCTCACGCTGCTCAAACAAAAACCCATGTATTTCCAGGAGCTCTACCACTGCCAGGCTGTGCACGGCAAGGTTTTCAAGTTAAATCATTGCATAATATGATGGTAATGAGTTTCTTAGCAATCATTATGTCTCTGTCAGATGGTAATAAAATGGAGTATTTGTCTCTGTTCTTGGTGCGCTTGGAGAATATGCAGATACGCCAGTCCTCATTATATCTTGATAGAAACAAAACCCATTAGCACAGGTGCTATAGGTTTTAATGAGGGAGACATGTAGAAACTAATCTGGGTCAATTCTAATGAAATGGTTACACCTAGCTGAAACTGATAAAAATCTAATTATGTCCATATCAATAGGCTGTTTCATAGATGCCTGGTGTTGATCTCCTCATGGTAGGAGTGTATAATGGGCTTTCAACTAAATGACTCCAGGTAATTGCTAGGTAAGGAATGATGTTTGTACCCTAGCTGCTGTTTTTCAAGTGCGTATCAATACATAATGGAGAATTAACCCTTGGGGAAAAAAAATATTTTTAAACTGTTTTGTTTCTTACAGTCAAAAAGGAGAGGCTTCCAAGAAAAAGACAGGCCTTATTTGTTGATGTTATAATCAAAACAGGTTCAGCTTTATACAAGTCATTGATCCTTAAAGGCAAGAGTCATAAGTGAAACCATAATTACAACTTTCAGGACTAGATCAGAGAAACCTAGAGATACCCAGACACCAACACATTCACTCCTTTCAACTGGACTACAAATAATTTAGCAAGTGGCCATATCTGGCCCAGTGTTTCAAACTGCCTGGCCAGGCCACGCTTAGCCAGGGCTCCTCCATCTCAACCCACACTTGGGACAGAGCTGTAAATAAGACGGGGAAAGCGTTGTCCAGGTGGAGAGGAGACAGGACAGAGAGTTTCTAAACTAGCATAACCCCATCCATGACACTCACCATGTGGGCAGGAACCCCCCATTAGAAACCCCACGGACTAGATGATCTGAAAGGTTCTTCCAACCCAGGTGATTCTATGATTTAAGCTTTCCAGAAGAGGTGCAGCCTGCCCTCAGCAGCCAGCGCTGTGGTTAGCACGGGGCTGTGTTCCCTGGCACCTACAATCTGCCAAAGCCATCAGCTGCTTCAGACCACGGTGCCGGGAGGGTAAGTGTCTCCTGCTCGATGTCCACCCCCACGAGCAGCCATCAGAACATGCTTTGTCTTCAACGGGCCATGTGGAGGGGTGAAATGGCTGCCAATTTTTTTTCTTTTTTTATGACTTCCATCCTGAAAGGAAATAGAAGCTCTGCTCTGAGACTGCTCCAAATGAACTCCAGATGAAATCCCCAACTGGCCCAAATTCCCTCTGCCTTCAGTGGATGCTTTGAACAAGCACAAAGAATGAGAGTCTGAGAGCTCTGAGCTTGACAGCGCATTCACATACGGGTGCCCCATTTGCTCCTAACTCAGTGAAAGCAATGGAATTGCTTCCATGTTATATAGGTGAGTAAGCACCTCTCCAGATGAGCCAGAGAGCACTAGATAGGAACAGTGGTGGAGCCTCCTATCTTTGACAGTTGTCTGTACTAGATGATTCACAGAGTTACTTTCCTCCAGTAACCAATTTATGTGCTTCCTTTACCTGCTTTAATCCTTCTTTGGTTCTTTTTGATTAAAGAAAAGTTGATTTAAATATGTATTTTCAGCTTTTTTGCCTGATATGCTTCAGAGAGTTAACAACGTTAGAAAAACATTTACTCTTTCCATTTACCCTACACAAATGGCACCAGATTTATTTCTGCCATTTTTACCACATCTAAATATACCCCTTTTCCTCTGCGGCAGAGCTGGCAGTTTACTAAAAAGGCCTTCAGGTTTCTCCAGGCACATTATGTACTGTTTCCCTAAAGGATAATGATGGGGGAAAGAATTGCAATCAAGTTTACATATTTCTTTAGGAAATGGGGCTATTTAAAATTCAAATTTACATTCAATAATAATAATTGTTGGGGTAATAAAAATTCTCTTTTGCATAAAGGAATTTGCTAAACAGGAATTTAAGATGTTCTTCAAAGTGCCTACAAATAATAGTTTCAATGAAGCATGTTTATTTTCTCATACACTAGGATTCTTGTTTTCCCACACTGAAATCTTACAGCTTGTTTTGGGGAAATGTGTCTTTGTTTCAGCAGAGCTGTTCTCTTGTCCCTCAGCAGGTGTACCCACAGCCTAGCATGGGCCCAAATTGCTTTCATGTGTTATACAGGGGCAACAGGGTAATCAAATCTTAGTTGTGCTGAACACAAATATGTTGCCATTTGGGTGTCCATCAAACAACCTTCTTATGTCAACAGGAAAGTACAAAAATCACAACATACATTAAGCAAATTCCTCTCTCCCCTCTTAAATATCAACCTTTGTTTGCTCAGCAGCAATCACAGTTGTAACAATCCTCTTTCTGTGTCTCTTTCAATCTCCTAAAAGTGCCAGAAGACAATAACAGCAGGCTTTTTGCATCAGTTGAACAAGTAGCCAAATTCCTGCCACAATATGAACATGAAAAAAAATCTTGCATATGACTTTACGGTGTCTACAGCAAAGAGACCTATAGGTGAGACAGACATGAAGTCAGAGTTGCTGCTGATACATGCTCTCGTTTGATCCTTATATATTCTCTCAAATTACCAAGAGATGATCTGTGGATGCTCCACTGCTTATTATAGTGGTTTGCAACTTGAAATCAGCCCTGGGGCTTTGGGGTGTCACTAACTGAGATTAGATGATGTCAGTCATTACATCGTACCCAATAGCCTTTGCAGAGCCAGATCTGTACTGATAGGCTTAGCAGAAACCTGATAAATAAATCATTTCTAGATTTCAACAATCAGTAAATAGCCTCACAGATTTCTTCAATACCTTATTTTCTCCAGTCCAGCCAACCTATATATAAATTACAAAAGGCTCTTGTCTTTTTCACTATTATTACTTATTTAAAAAGAGCTTATTTGGAAGTTATCAAGAATCCATACACACTTATTCACCAGTGTAATTGCCTGGAAAGTTTTCAGCCTTTCTGGTGTGACATTTCTCACCTTGAAAGGGACATTTGCATTGAGAGTTGAAAACAATTTTAAAACTCAAGGCTGAGAACACCTAGGGTTGCTATTACTCATCTTTACCAAGCACTGACAGTTTTAAACCTCCTGAGTGCTGAGATAGCTGTGTAATTTCCTAAGGGAGTCAACCATTGTGCGACACCATTGTTTTCATGTGATAGCACTTTCAAATCATTAGTCCACAGAATTCTATACATATCTGTAAACAGGTATGATTTATAGCTTGTAGGATGGGGAATCAGACTTAAAATATTACATTTTTAACAACAACAACAAAAATTTGTTACAAAAAAGCCCCTCTGGATTTCTAAGGAAAATGCATCATCACTTCACTGTTTGTATTGGGAAAGCAGTTGGGAGGGATGAATAAAAACCCCACTGTGATGGGCAATATGTTAACACAGAAAGTGACAGTTCTTCTACCGAAAGCTTAAGCTCTACGCATAAAAATATCTATTTGAGATATCACAAGGGCCTGATAATGCACAAATCAAAGTATAATTAATTATTATATCAAAAATAAAATTGTATCTACAACCTTTTGGGGTTTTTTCTTTAAAAAAAAAATAGATGGAAATAACTTGCTCTACCACGTTTCAATTACAAACACCTTAGAATGTAAAAAAGCTTCCCACAGCCACGAAGGCTGGATCCACGTGTGATTTGGGATGACATTTTCCAACCTTTGGAAAAGAACAACATGTTTGGGGTGCAAAACCAAGAAAGGAAGGAGTCAGGCACAGACATTAGACAATGAAGTTTGTTTTAAGGGGCCCAATAACCTTTCTAATAAAATAGGCTAAAATAAATCAAGAATAACTATGAGACTTCAGAACTGTATCACTGTAATTAATGAGGGGTAACTAATAAACTGAAGTTCTCAAGAAGCCACACTGCAAACATAAAACAGAGACCCAAGAGGTAATTCTGAAGGACAAACTCAACTCAACACTCCCCAAATCCTGCCAGTATTTACTCAGGAGATGTTCAAAGGCCTGCACCATTTAGATCTCAATTAAATTAACTAGATTATTATAATCTATCCTGATTAAATTCTCCTTCACTTTTAAACCATCAGTTCTATCCCTAGAGTTTTCAAACTTTTACCATGTACCACAAACACCTGGAGCGTGTGAGCTCTGCCCCCGGGCAGGAGACAAGGGTGCTGTGACCCCACACCTGAAGCCTGGCTGAGACAAGTCCTGGAATGTACAGGATTTTGGCCTTAAAGTTATCAAGTGGACATTCACAGACCACTTCAAAGAGCACAGCCTCAGAAATATACTACATTATCCTGTATCAATATCAAAACTCTTCTGGAAGAATACTTATGATACCTAGGGATTGGTGAGAAGAAATAAAGCTCTGACATACTCTAATAGCAGTGCTCTCATGCAAATATCAGGTTGTCTAAGGGACAGGAAGAGCGGGTATTTATAAGGCTTATTCTGTCAAACCTCCATCAGTCTTTTTCCTACTTATCCTACGTAATGCAACAGAAGAAAAAATACTCCCCTGCTGTAATCAAAGTGATTGTGTTTCACATCAAAAACATTTATTTACTGCATGGATTAAAGGATTAAATTGTATAGAGTACTTGTCCAACATTTTGTGCCTATGCAAAAATTCAGCTGACCTTAATCTCCAAACCATTGACACAGTATATTGATAAAATGGTTTTCTCTGCTATGGGTTGGTTGGTTGGTTGTGATATATACAGAATTAAAGGAACAAAAAAAAAAAAAATATTCCTAGGTCTTTTTCTCCAATTAGGTTAACTCTTCACCCAGCTTATTAACATGCCATGTATCTTCTGCCCAAGAATTGCTCCTTTGGTAACGGGAACACATTCCTGCTGAGTGTGAATGTTTGTAGGACATTTAAAGACAGTCATATAAGAGGGGGGAGCTGGGGAGCAGGCAGAGCCCTGTGGGACAGTGAAGAGAAACAACAGTCATTCATGTCTTGCCCAGCAGCCTGTCGTTAAATGCACTTTCTGTATGTTTATTCTCTGCTATTTTGAGATGTTCAGTGGGACCTGGGGGTGTTTGTCTTGCATGGTGGACACCCAGGCCAGCTATAGCTCTGTGAATGCCCCCCTCCCGTGTTTCGGAGCTCAGCTGAGCTGCCCTTGAGCAAGGCACAAATTTCCACTATCGTGGAACTTTCTTGTGGCCCATCTCCCATAACAAGCCCTGGAACATATTCCTCTTGTGGGAAATGCAAATAAGATTTGAATGTTATCAGCCCTCCATTCTTGCCACACTCATTAACCCAACCACACACTCATGTATCTGAGTACACCAAAATCTACAGCCTGGGTAGTGCCTCTGGGTAACGAGAATCACCTGTGTGACTCTTGCTCTTCTTTCATGAACAGGGACACAGTTTACAATGCAGACTCATAAAAAAAAAATAAATCCATGACTGGTTAGCAACCAGTTACAGAAGATGAAGCACACTTCACCTCATATCTATTGTTTCAGGCTCTCTGCTGATTCAGGCAGACATCACGGCATCAGTTTATACCTATCACAATGACAGCTCCCCTCAGAAAATACAGATAAAAATTTCCTCCTTTTTTTATCCTCTAATAAGAAGAGGTACATCCATATATCTCTCCAGTTCCCCACAGCATTATCTTTGAGAATTGTTGACTTAGAGTAAGCAGATATGGTAAACTAACTTAGTATTGCCTAACGATCATAAAAGAGGAAAATAAATTAAGAAGTGTCCCAGAGTCATTCTTTTATGAATCTGTTTGTATTTTACAGGGCATGTGTTAGTGTGTTGCTGCTGTTGTTTAGGATTACGATGCCTTTAAGGTTTACTTTGTATCTTCAGGCTTCTGCTCTTTTGTGATTAAATGCATAAAAGCAAGTGGAATAATAATTATGTAATTTATGTTCATACACTTCCTCCCACTGGCATGCTGTTTCTTGACTGAAATTGTGTTTGATTCATGAACAGCCACCTATTAGAGATGGCGGGGACAGATACTGCAAATCCCTAAGAGGAATCATGAAATAATATTTCAGCTACACCACTGATGGCAGGTCCATTTGCACATTTTTATCACTGAATCATGCTCTGTAACCTACCACTTCCACCAACAGCATTTATCCCTGTTATGTTTGAGTAATATTAGAACCATATATAGAGGTGAATCATACACCTCAAGTGTGCAGTTCTTACCATTGATTCAGGCAAAACAGGAATATAGTCGTTAACCAGATCGACAAACACAGAGAGAGAAACCTCACAACTAAGGCAATGAAGTCTGACATCTATGGGTCTTTTATTTTACAAAGACAGGACTGAAAGTTGGTAAAAATCCTTTTCTCAAGCATTGTTTATGATGCTTCAATAAATACCAAGAGCCACACAAACACATGTATCCGGTCTTATTCAGCAACAGCCTAAAAAGTTACAAAAATTTTTCCAGAATAAAACTTTCAGTTAAGAAGTGAGGGCTTAGACATTAAATGGAGTTAAACAGACATTAAATCAGCCTCACTAAAGGACAACTATTGCATGAATGTATTTCATAAAGAAGGCACCTCCCGGGTTAAAAACAGTTACAAAGCTGAGACCTCATTCTGGGTGGTTTTGCAAGAGAGTACAACAAATGCAATCGGGTGTCCTTGGATAAATACAGCAACACAGCATTTAAGGGACTTAATTCAGACTGCACAAAAGAACTAGTAAATCACATTGTACATGCAATTCCTCAAAAATATGTCCAAATGAAAGCTAAACTGGACTTACTAAATAACCTTCCCTGTTCTGAGAGCTGCACACAGATTTCCTGTCTGCACTGAACTGCCCCAGAGCGCTATAGCATCACATCTGTCACAAAAAGGATCTCTCATGAGCAGTACATAACATCTTGAAGGTTTTCCATTTAGTATCTACAGCTGCGCTCAACAATTAAGAGTCCATCTCTGCAGCAGGGCTGGTTTATGTTACCTGTAGCCAGACTCTGATATCTTGTTTGTTTTTACACAAAGAAAGGCTAGTGCTTGAGTGATATTTCTCGCTAATTGGGACTTACTCTGTGGGACAGA
>JAOXNG010000057.1:610887-624413 GCA_028566535.1 Scolopax minor | reverse complement strand
GCTCCAAGAAAGCCAGAGTTCTTCTGGCAGGCTCCTTGCCTGGGACAGTCAGCTCCGGATGTTTGGCACTTTAAAAGGGCCTGGTGTGCTCTGGCTATGGAGAGCTGTTTTCCTAGATTGACTCATGCCAGCCTTCTGTGAGTAGGAGTGCACTGGGCTCCTCAGAATGTACCTTGCCAGCAGGAGAGTACAAGATACCATCTGTAGGGCTCTCAGGGAGGTATTTGATGTGTACTTTTGCTGTTTCTTTGGGGTGGATCCAGTTGTCAGGCTTGCCTTCTGTTTTCAGTACCCAATCAAAGAAAGTACAAGCCACCTTAGAGGCTTTTTGGTAAGAGAAGGAATTTGGCACGGAAGAGTTGATGACGAGAACTGTGGAAAAAGAATACTGCAGAGTCTTAGGTATAACTCTGGTCCTGTTCTGTAGAAGAGATAGGAAAGATGTTGAAAATGAATTTGATGTGGAATCAAGGGATGTGTAGTTGCTTTGGATTTTCATGGGTTGGAGTAGAAAGAGGCTTGTTTTTTCTTAGCAGGAGGAATGAAAATGAGTAACCTAGATACAGTGCAAATTGCGTGGGGAGGTGGATAACAAATGAGTTAAATTGATAAAGTGAACAGCAGAGCTAACGTACTTCAATAATGTCTGACTTGTGAAAAAATCTGCCTTTGAGCAATTCTCTTCTCTTTGGAATATCCAGTAATTTGGATTGGAATATCCAGCATTCAAAGACAGGCACATCCAACTTCATTGTCTCAATATCTGCATCTTGAAGGAGTGGAAAGATGCAAAGACATGTAGCTTCCAGAGGGTTTTGAGAATGTTCAGGCACAGGTGGTGCCTGTGAATCAGCAAATACCAAATGGTTTGTGCGGAGAGGTAGCTTTGCAGAAGAGGATGTGGTATAGTTCACAGCTACAGTTCTTGGTATGTTAGCACTGTAAGGAATGCAAGTCTTTCAATTTGTTGTTTTATAAAATAATCCTTTATACTCAAATTATAAATACAAAGGTAGGATTTTTTTAAATTGTTGGGTGAAACTTAGAGGTTAATTTCAAATGCAGTCTATTTTTTGCTTTGTAACCTTATGAACAATACACTGCTTTTGTTGTCAACACTGTAGCTCTCTAGATGAATATCATGTCTCAAGTTAAAGTGCTTAATCATCAAATCACACTGATGTATCTGACTGAAGAAATAGGAACAGCTTCAACCAATTTATGTTCATTGGCTTAGTGTACATAGTATTACTGTATCTCTCTACTGACACATATTATTGCCGGGATCAGCTGGGATATCCAAACAGCCTTGTTCTGCCAACCCTTTTTTTCACTCAGTAACCTAAATCCCAGAAAATGAGGTGAAATGCCCAGACCAGTGACCCCTGTCTCAGTTTAGCAGCCAAACCCTAATTGTGCTCCTTCCCACCTTCCTGAAGAAGCAGTAACAAAGGGCTTCAAGGAGCTTCCGATGTTCTGTCTCTCTGAGCAGAGTTCATTAACACAATGGCTTTTATTTTTAGAAGTGTGGCCATCTGGTAATATTTAATAAAACAAAGTATCTCACAAAATTACTGTATTTTTATTGTGTGTTGGTAATCAGTGCCTACATCGATGCTAGAAAACATTCCTTCTTTACATCTTAGCTTTTCTTCTTGTATTCCTACTTATCCATTATCACAATGCACCATGTTTCTAGGAAGCCTCAATTCCTAAACTAAAGCAGTATCCTAAAACATACCTAATAAGAAGTACCTGTCAGTTTAATAAAAATTGAATTTTAAGAATTTACACTAAAATTATTATGAAACAACATTATTCCTAAACACAATAATCTTTCAATTCCAACATCCTGTAATTACATTCAGTTGATTGTTTTGATTGATAAGGAAACTGTAACCCATGAAAATATTCATCTCATAAACTAAAAAAAAAAAAAAAAAAAAAAGAAAAGAAAAGAAAAAACTGTATGGCATTAATCTCATGAAAAGATTCTAAATTACACATTTTATTATCCTATGGAGATTTATACTCCCATTATCTCTTACATCCACAGAAGATAAAGGAAGTGTAAATCTGTCACTCTCCATGCAGGGAATTTCATAATACTGTATCAATAGGTGATTATTCTATCCTTACATCTCATAACACTGTTTTCTTAAAAACCAGAAGCACTCTCATTTAATATTAAGACAGATGTTTTGACTGAGAGCAACTATGGATATGTGCTGAAACCAAAAATGAAAAAAACATATGAATAAATATTGAAATGTTCATTAATCCTTATTCTAAGGGTGATCTTCCACCACTAAGTAAGACGCTTGGCCAAGATTTCCTCTTAATATTTGCAGCAGCCAAAGGCAATACATTTTTATGCAACTTCTATAAATTACATTTACTCAAACTGCAAAACATCCAATTCTTTCTTCTGTTAATGGCACAGAGGGCAGGGCCACCAACACCTGTGCCAGCCTACACTCGCCTCAGCGCAGACGTACAGGCTGACTGCATCCACAGTTTGGCACAATCCTTAACAATGCAAATGGTACGAGAAATTTTTGTAAATATGTGAAATTTATGTTGGTTATGTTTTCCTGTGTCATCCCACCATATGCCATATGTCATCAATTGAGCCACGATGAGCCCCTGGCTGAAATGCCTGCTGCCCCCACGTGCACTGGGTAACTGCTTCCTCAGGCTCTTACTGAATTTCAGCTTCACGCTGTTCCCGGGAGAATGAGGTTGTGTCTCGGGGCAGATACTGTCAAGATTTTTCGGGTCATTATCGATGAAATTCATACTGTGACTTAAAGATTTAATGTGTAAACCAGCTTCACTGCTAGAAAATAATATGCGGAACTCCCAAACAATGCTGTAGTGGAAATAGTTGTAGGAATATTATAATAAAACAGCAATATTCATAATTTGAAGCATCCTCAGTTTCATCCCATACCACTAAAGGGACATTCTTTGTCCCGTAACCCTTGTTAGCTCTGCACATTGCACAGTAACTGAATGGTACTGCACCATGGCTATAGCTGCCATTTTATAGTCCTATCTTACAGGGCTTTCTATGAACTATCATTTTTATGCAAGGGAGCAGAGTTTAATGAATTGCAAAACCATGTACTTGCAGCAGCAGCAACACACCTTAGAGAATACTCTCATCCTGATGCTTGAGAAGGTTCGCATACAAAACAGTACTCCTCAAAACGAAAATATAAAAATCTGGCTTTTCAAGTAAAAATTACAATTCCCATACTGAATTTTTCCTTGAAGCTGAGCTGTTCCCTGTACAGCTGGGAGAGGAGGAGGCACGACCCCTCCTCTGCCTACTAACCCCTTGGCCAGCTCGGCCCCAGTGCCATGAAGTGCTTTAGGGGTGCTGGGCACGAGGCCCCGCTCACTCCAGCACTGTGCCACCGCGCTGGCCAAAGGCCTTTTGGCACCTCTCCCTCCAAGCAAGCCCCTGGGCTGGTTCTGCATCTCCCCAGGACAGCCTTCCCCTGGGAATCCCCAACCACCTGCTTAGCTCCGCTTCCAGCCAGCTTGGATCCAACAAAGGGCCTCAAAGCAGTAAGGAAAAAAGAAAGATACAGATGCTCCTCGGTATTTTGCATATATTGAAACAGATTCTGATCCTAGTTTGACCAATATAAACCCAGAACTTCACTAAGGACAGGATACAGCCCAGGGAACGTTATTTTGCTGTTCCATCCAATATTAAGCACAGCTGGTTTTTAGGGAAACAAAGAAAATACCTCCACTGTGCAAAAGAGATTCGGCTCCTACAAATCAGTGTAGGGTCTCTGAAGTCACCAAGTTATGAACATTCACATCAGCTCCAGACTTCCTCAAGAATGTACAGAATAGTGCTCTCTCTGCTCCCCTGGGCTCAGCTCAGGCTCTAGACAAGGACAACAGATTATTTTTTTTCCAAAATGAGTATGAGCACATTTTCTCCTGAGCCACATATTCTCAGCTTCTATACACTGCACATTGCCAAGATGACTAAAAATGCTTTAAAAAGTAATTAAATGCTTTCCAATAAAAAACATCAATGACACAATTTTCTTATACAACTTAGAAAACTCACCTCGTTTTGTTGCCACTTATTGTACTAAGATACTCAAAAAGCAATTTGCTGTAGAAAATAAATCTCAGGATAATATACAGCACTGAATAATATGACAAAGGAAACTCTGAGACAGAACAAAGAGCATCTCTGCAAAGGCCACACAAAAAAACGTCATATGACTGATTTTAGCCAGGAACTATAAGGAACAAGATACCAATAAACTTATGACGAAAAAATTAAGAGTATGAACACGTGTAACGAACTGTGATCTTGGAACCAAAGTTGGTGTTGTATTAACTTTATGCATAGAAATTTATGTATAAATATTTGGATATCAGAAAAGGAAATTGACTAAGATCTCCTCCATTAATAAGCAGGACACACCACATCAGAGTCCTCAATTCTGAAGCCTGTTTTTCAAAGAAAGTTAAGGTCACATCTGGATGTCAAAAAACATCAGGTTATTATGTTTTCTTAGAGAAAAATTAGCATCAATATCACACAAGACGTATTTGCCAAGTTCAGGGAAAAGTCTCATAATCTGAATCAAAAAGAACACTGGTTTTGTAGATGTACAGAGGAGAGAAGGTGGGAACCATCCCATTAGGATTTGGAAGAGATTATGGGATCATTTGCTTAAGCAAAGTCAAATTATTTAGCATCTGATACTGGGACTGGTTATGCTGTGCTCTTTTTTTGGCTTGGATGCCCAATAATAGACACTGCTGTCGATCTCCAGTCTAGGCAGAAAGTTACAAACTGCTTTTGGCACAGAACCACCAAACTTGGAACACTCTCTGACCCAAATTTCTTAATCTTCCTCTTCCCAGTACAAAACCCATCTCCTCCCCAGAATTCGGCATGACATGGATTTGGATCGGAGGCCAAAGTCGTGAGAGCTGATGGCAGTTAAGTCATCTCATTGCACTCGTTAAAAATAGAGCTGAAGGATATCTGTTCTCACAACTAACAGTTGTCATTTTGACATAACACTTTTTATGATGTGAAAATGCTCACAGAATCGGGCAACACTTCACTTTTTTAACATGTAGAGAATCGAGTTACTTTAATTTCTTCTTTAAAAGGATAAAGAGTTTAAAGTATTTCTAAAAAGCAATTTTATTGTCTTTTAAAAGTGCTTTCAAAAAGATTGTTAACAGTTGATTTATTTTATTCCTCCTACATTCGTCTGTTTGTCTTCATCATTACACTTTAAGGCAAAGCTGTTCCACTGTTTTAACTTGTGGGCTGTTATTTTTTTTTAGATTGACTAGTGTTGTCACATCCAGTTTCTCTGTAAATCTCTCCATAAGGCTCTGTGCCTGTCATGAGTTGTACTTCTGCTACTGCTGTCTGTAAAGTGGGTATTGGAACACTGGTCCTGCTCATCTCCTTTAAACTGGTGTGCCATACGTCACTGACATGGGCCCAAAACACTTCTTGAGCTTTGCATTCCAGATAAATACTCTGGTGTGTTTACTCATAGCAGCAGCTACTTCAAGAATTCCTGGTGTGTTGGGCACCCACAAATGTTCAGCCTCCGAGAGCAGTGCCAGAGATACAGATGTACTACCTGCTTATTTGATGGGAAGTTGGCTGCCTCATCAGCAGGTAAGCCAAGCAGTTTCAGAACATCCATGTCCACGTGCCCTCCTGCCTTCTGCTGCACAGGACTGCCTCCTCAGGGGAGCATTACTAAAGCAAGGCAGAAATTCAGGAGAGCCACATTGCTTGGAAATAGAAGCAATTACCTGGAATGGCAAAGCCTACGGCAGCAGTTCACTAAGGAGAGTATCTACTCAGTGATACACTATCTGAATCACATTAAAGAAAAAGAATCTAATTTTAGTTTTACAAGCAGACTGGTATCACTGTGTCGCTGTAAAGAGCGTCCTACTTAGAAATGCAGTTTTTATTACATTATTTCATTTGATTCAGGTCTGCTTGTGAAGTAAGACAACGTTGTCTACATAAACTTTTATCACAAATATGACAAAGGTTTTGCCACGTTTAAGCATTTTAAAAAATGCTGTTTTCTAAGTGGGATGGAAGACATTGTCAAGAATTAATAATTTGGATTCCCTTTCTCGCTCGAACACCAAAACTATGCTCTATTCAAGTCACATGACTTTTCTTTGCCAAGCTGGGAAAGAAACAAGCTGTTCTGCACTTACCACAGAGTACTACTGTAAGGCTATATTAATTCAGACCTTGTTTTTTCATTCCTTACTACAACTCCCATTAATCCTAGTGAAAATTCTCAGGTAGCCTTCTATTGCTCTTCGTGCAGGACACAGACAATTTCTCACTAAGCGAGAGCAGTTGCTTTCCCCCCTTCAGTGAGTTTTCTAATTGAGAATTCTGGTGCTACTTGAGAGCACCAGCAATAAAATTATGTTCTCCTCAAGTTGTATTTCTTACCTGCCTTTCTTAAAGGGGAAAAAACCTACCTTATAACTAAGTTGAAGCCCTGGCAGCAGGAACAGAAATTTTCCTTTCTGCACTACACTTACAAATACATACAAGTTCCCTTTTCTTTGTGCTTTAGCCTTAGGCTGCCAGTATGTAGAAGCTTGCTGCCTAAAATGAAACTTACACATTTAATAAGAATTCAAGGCTGTCTGAAGAGAATTGGCTCTTTTATTAACTACATAAGTCTGAAACTCCGTTAGACACTGTTCAGAGTTCTGTAAATATAGGTCTATATTTCACCATGGACATGTTCAGAGACTTAACAGCAATATAAACAGGGTAAATCCCAAATGAACATGGCATCCTTTTCTCAGTACAGCCATATCCATCCCCGTTACTGGGTACTTGACTTTACTATACTTTATTTCTTACAGTGTTCTGGCAGATTTTTTGGGGTGGGGTTTTTTTTGTTTGTTTTTCTTGTTGTTTTGTTTTGTTTTTTTACAGGAAAAGAAACTTGCAAAGAATAAGCAACATGTGAATAGCTAAGTTATTGCTCATGTTTTTATACAACATCAAAAATTACAATTACTATATAGACAATGCTGGTACAACACATTGTTTTTGTTATGAATACAGCTACATTTTTGCAATGCCTAAAAATAAAACAAACTGAAAGAGACAGTAAAGGGAAAGAAATTCCTTCCCTGCCTACACTGTAGTGCCCTGATGGCTCCAGAGCAGGGTATCATACACATGCCACATCTCATTACATCAGCCCTATCTTCATTTTTTTTAAAAACAAACAGGAAAGCCTAATGCTTCAGACAACTGTTCCCATTGGCAAAAACCTTTTGGGTACAAATGCTGAACAATTCTTAACTCTAAAAAAAACCCCCTCACAAGATTCTCCTCAGGACCTCAGGGAAAAGCATGTATTTTTTTCTAGACACGTTGAACTGGCAAAAGAACTGCTCTGAATCTGCCTGAACCTGTGAAAGAGGCGAGGCCTTGGCACAGAGACTGTGTCTGTGGAGGACAGAGAGTGTGGAAGCAGCACTGGAAAAACAAGCGTGCAGGCACTGGCACCAGCACCCAACCCAGGCTTTGGTGGGTTCTGCAGCCTCCTTGGAGAACATCTCCTCCCTGGCCTCCTCACAAACACACTGGCAGTTCCAAACTGCAATGGCAATGGGAAGAGGCTGCACCTCCCCATCCCACATACTCATTTCTACCCCTGGGTCCCAAATCTGCCTCTGGGCTGACATAAGCACTGGC
Source organism: Scolopax minor (assembly GCA_028566535.1). Taxonomy (NCBI): domain Eukaryota; kingdom Metazoa; phylum Chordata; class Aves; order Charadriiformes; family Scolopacidae; genus Scolopax; species Scolopax minor. The sequence goes on along the minus strand of JAOXNG010000057.1, from coordinate 616,645 downwards.
AGAGCCACACACCAGGCTCAGGCTAATGAGCCGAGCCTGCTCCCCATCCCATTTCCAATCTGAGTGTGGTCCCCACCAGCAGGGAGAGAGAGGGGAGAGGCTGGGACTGCAGAGCAGAAGTTAGGCAGGGTTGCAGCCTTCTGTACCAACGCTGGAACTACACACCAGGGTCAGCAAGGAGAGGAACCGGGTGTAAGACTCATTTGACTGATTTAGGCACAAAAATTATTTCCATGGAGTCTACATAAAAAGGATGTCACATGAGCCCTATGCAGCAAATCCAAATGGCAGAATCAGGGACCACACAACGTGGAAAACATCTGGGGGCCATGATATTCACAAAACTGAAGGACAAGGACTGTAGAAACTACAAGAACATTTCCTACGTTTCCTACTGAGTATGTGCAAATCACTGCAGAACGCAGACCGCCCCAGAGAGCGATATCAAAGGATTTCAATTAAAGATAGAAAGGATTTATTGCTCCCATAATTTCACAACAGAGTTATCAAAGACAATGTATAAGGACTGAAATTGTAAAACATTTTAATGCTTCTGAAAACAGATAAAGAGGAAACCTTTTTTCCCCCAACAACATGAAAACACATAACAGTGAGCAGTCCCTGTTAATCCTCTGTCTTGCAAAGCAAAGATGGTCCTCTATTATTTGGGAGTGAGTGACAGACTTAGCTATACTGGTGAAACAAGATACAAAATCAAAGAATTCCAGCACAATTATGTGAAAAGGCAACCAATGTCATTTAAGACAGCATCAAAACCTTACCTTAAAAACTGTTCCAAATTTTTTCAAATATCCAGAGACAACCAAAAATAGATACTGAACTTCTTCAATATAAGGCTCAGGAACTATAGCCAAAATTAACTGCAGTGACTAAGCACAATTCTCTTGCCAGCAATGAAAAAAAAAAAAAAAAAAAAGGGACAAAATGGGACATCCTTTATCCATGATGATTTGAGAACCGTTATTATTAACACAGAACTCAAATGATCAATGTCCTCTTTAAAATACAGAATTTTTCATATTTACAGGTGATAACCATTTGACAAGGTGAGCAATCTCACTGGAGCCCAGGTATAAATGGATACTGAGATGGAATATTTCACATAGAATGTGAACTGCAAGGACGACACGGAGACTGCTGAAGAGCTCCAGAGAGCAGAAGTCCTGGCCAAGACTTCCACGCAGAAGGCAGGGATGGATAAGGCAATCGAGAAAACATTGATAATGTCAGAATTGCAACAAACACAACAAAGCAGACCATTACTTCTTCAGCTGGCAGCATAGCAACATATATACAAGGCTGCATGATCATAAGGGTCATATTATCAAAGATATGACCATTTTAAGGGTCATATTATCAAAGATACTGTTATCATTGGTGAAAGATTTGGGGGTTTTGGAATACACTGTGGCAACAGAATTACATGAGCATATAGGGAATTTCCCAATACTTGCTCATAACTGTATGTTTTGGCCTTCCTTTTTAAACCCAGCATCATCTGTGATTGTCTCTTTCTTCAGTTTAAATTCATTTCTTATGTATAGATGAAATACATTCTGTTGCTTAAAACGTATAAAATCCCAGCTACTAAAATATTATCAACAGATAAAATCCCAATCCAGAGAAAAGTTTCTAAAAAGATTATGACACACTGATGTCATGATACATTGATAGAAAACCAGAGCTGGCAGTTAAAGCTGTTGCTTCCTGCCAGAGACGGGCTATAGCTCCTGTCCTAGATTTTGCAAACATAAGACTGTAATTTCTCCTCAGCCAAATTTCTGTAAACGTTTACAAATTTCTTTCTGAATGTATAATTTTGCATGAATATTTTTTTAAATGGTCATTATTTCTTTCATTGTAATAAGATCAAAATCCATTCCTCCCTTTTGGACCTCTTGCTTTTGCAAGCTAATGTTTGAAAGTGAATTGTTGTTATTTCTCTTGATTACCTCTGCTCTCTGGTGATGACTCAGGCCAGCAGCATACCTTCCTCCCATTCTGCTTATGAATTGGAGAGCTCTTCTTTCCCTGGAGTTTTGGATTTGAAGGTTCTACCAAAAAAAAAAAAAACTTTTTGAAGTTACTCAGTTTTTCAGCAGCAGTATAATATACAGAGGGTTTTGGACAGAAATATCTTCAAAGACTTAAAGACAATTCAGAGACAAACTTTAGGTAACACTATATGAAAAACGCTATTTCATTCTGCTAGACACTGGATGGGTTGATGAAAGCCAAAGGTATTGCAGGTGAACAAAGGAAGAAAATATGTTAGTAGAGAAGGACAGCAATCCAAACCATATGCAGCTTCTTCTAACCTGTACAGTACAAAATTATTTTCTTTTGAATTACGTAACTAAGATGTTACATTACTAAACATGAGACGATCCCACATAAATAGAATATATTACTGAAGACCAAGGACTTACAAGTTTTTTTTCTTGTTTTTGACTTTGCAATAAACTTTGTACAAGTTGTACAAGTTGCTTAAAATAAGCTATAAATTTCCTATCTTAACAAAGGCCTTGAGAGGCCGGATTTTGATTGAAAACATCTGCATTTGTAGTTAAGAGATACTACAGAACTGCAAAGAATCACTTTACTGTGTCCATGGGTGATAGCACAGTTTTCCTGAATTAATACAAATAAATGGATTATGAACAAAGCTGTCCTAAAAATTCCATTGAGAGAAGACAACAATTTCTTACCTAAAATGTAGACTTGTAATGAATTACAGTGTACTTTTACCAGCAGTTACAAGTTTTGGCCCAAGGAACAACTGTATTACCTGCCTCAAAAGATCTCTTGTTGATGCGGCAACACATTGTCATTAACTGAAACACAATCTGTCCTCAAATAAATCCTACATTACTGTAACAGATCATGCTGGGTTTTTTTAAAACTTGTAAATGAAACTGCAAATAAATATGGAAAGACAAAACACTCTCTTCCTAGAAAAAAATGTACCTGCAGTACAGCTAAGATTCTCCCACGACACAGGGCAGATGCCCACACGTGCTGGTCAGCACTGAAAAACACATTTCCTTGGCTTTAAAGCTCCAAAAGCCTGTTAGAGGAATGATTCCTCAAAACAACAAAAAATAAGAAAACACAAATACACACACATATGTGTTTGCAATAAAACAGAGAACTTCAGCTGGATTTTCACTACAGATTTGGGGGATAAAAATGCCTGTTTCCATAGTGAAACAAGACAAAAAGGCTAAAATTAAGAAGAAAAAAAAATTATCAGGAATTGATAGTTCTCTTCCCAGCCCAACAGAAGTGCATCAAGCAAAAAAGAAAGAAATGTATGTAACATAAAATGTTTCCAAATATTTGTTTCAGATTTTTATCTTCTTTTAAATAATATGGAGAAATATGAACATCAAAAGGTTTTGTTTCATGGTAATAAGTGACATCTAAACAATTTCAAGATTAAAAAAACCTATTTTTTTCCCCAAAATTAAACCATCTCTCATATAAAACTTCAATTTCAAATAATTAGTGTTTCTAAAGAAAAAAAGGAAAGGCAATCAGAAAAATAATGAAGTGTTGCAGCTCTCTGGCAGGTGTTCGATGGCTTTGTTGGCCAAGACACTGGGAACTTCATGTGGATCCACCAGTTGCCAAGTGCTACACGAGGCTCCTCTGGAGCTGCATTTTCACACTAGTTCCTCCAACGAGAGACTGGATTCTATTGCCTGCTTTACTGCTGGCTGTATTTGGTTATTATTCTCACTTTCTTTGCAATAACTGTACTTAAGCTGAACCAACGTGCCTTTCCTAGACGCAGCTGCTGCTCCAAGTCAGTCATAGATGAAGTTCCTGCCTCACCCCAGAAACCCCACGTGATGGCACAGGGTTTATCACCCCAACCCCAAAGTCTGCAGTTATATACAATACTGGCACTGCTGCACTGACCTCTGATCATTACTTTTAATGTATGGACAGGTTAGTCCTTTTTCACCTCCTGGTCTTTTTTAAGAATATAACAACACAGCAACCTTAACAAAATTGGAATCAACTGTTAATTAGTATTCCATTTAATGAAGATGAAAGCCAAAGCGTTCTGACTAAGAGGAGTCTGCAGTTATTACATTACATTAAGCTATATATAACTGCATCAAATGGAATATTTAAGCATTTTCACTCAAGCATTTTATGCGTTAGTAATTCACTTAATTATTTTCTCTAGAGAGCAAGTGGTAAAACATCACACTGATGCATGGGGAGTTATATGAATAAATCTTCAGGCATCAGGATGGGATCAGACACCCAAGAGCCCCACTTAAATCAATAAAAGCAGGAGGCAGAAGTGGGAAGGATGGCCCTTCCATCTTCCTTCACACCACTGTATGTACAGCCTACTTGTCTTAATCACATTTTCATACTTCCATAAAAACAAAGAGCTACCTACCTGTGTTACATTATCATTTAGAACATATCAGCTAGCCCTCTTGCTTCATGATAATGATGGTCTAATGAATTTGAGCTACTTAGGTCACATTATATTTCTACATGGTCACTACAATCTTGGAAAACAGGTGAGAATGAATCAGCAGAAAGAGTGAAAGGGCATAAACAAGAAACTTCACTAAGGGTTCCCTGCAGATAAATAAATTACTGTGCCACTATTCTCCAACACATAACCTCACTAACTCAACAAAACCAGCCCCTCTCTGAAATATTTTCTGCACTGTGGCCTGTTTTTATAGCTCTGAATTTGATATGGGGGATATTAAATCTGTAATCAATGACTGCAGAGAGAAATTGAAATGGGAAAGAGCCATAAAATGAGCGGAAAAGGCAAGGAGAAAGGGAAGGTAAATGCTAGAGATCTGAAAAGGGGGAACGGGACTGCTGTTATTTTGTGTGTATATGGTCTATTTTATACAGTATGTTCATTTTACTATACTGGCAAATAGTACCTGCAGGTGGGACAGGAGAAATTGAAAATTAAAGAAACAGAATAAGAAACTGACTCAAAATTGGCAAGACAGAAGGAGCTCAGAATGCAAGGTGTACCTGATGCCAGCTGCAGCCACGCTCCAGGCTGGGTGGCAGCCAGGGAGCTCTCTCTTCAGACCCGGAGCTCTGGGGCAGCTGCAGCAAAGTCTGGCTCACAGCTGGCACACCAGCCTCAGCAGCAAGCAGAGTCCAAGCTGCGGCGCTGCCCGCAGCTCAGACTAACCCGGCACCAAACTTACAGCTCTTCTTTTGCTCAGGAATTTCGACAGATTGGGTGCTGGAGAAAAGTTTCCATGAAGCTGCTGTGGCATTTGTCCGACATTGCGGGATGCCCTGTGTAAGTGCAATTCTTTCCTAGCTACTTTCCAGCCTTTTCAACTACTTCATGCTGAAGCAGAGATGTGATTTTGGCCAACATTGTCTAGAAACTAAGAGTTAACAAAATACTACACGTTTTTACATTAACCTATTAACATTACCCAAACAGCACCAACAGTTGGCTGCACTTAGCAAGCTGAGTATTTCTGAATATTTTGGGAAAAATATCCAGCTGCTAGCTGGTGAATCATCATAACAAAATGTTCATTTCTCTAAAAAGTTGTCCATCAATGTAGGCAACGCGTGGATTTAAATTCCCAATTACGCAGCACATTTGACTTGGTCATTTTGACGTCGCTCCTGACATGGAGTTTTACTTCCAGTTTAGCCATTTTTTTAAATAATTTTTTTCTGCTTTTCAGATAAAGAGCATGGCTCAGTATGTTCA